>SZWC01017653.1:25243-44849 GCA_023375785.1 Penium margaritaceum | reverse complement strand
CGCAGCTAGTCAGACTCTCGTCTCCGGGTGTGCTGTGGTAGTGCAGCTCTTCCCGTCTGGTCACGTTTGCTGACCCGGACGCCGTGACCTCCAGGAGTGATAGTACCTGCGGACCTCATTCTCTCCCGTGGCTTGGTGTTTACCACCGGGAGTAGGTGCCCTCGGCACCTATCCATCGTCCAGCGCACGAGATGAGTGCGCGGACGTGTGAGCAGGCGCGCTGCGCATTCGCCTGCTACTACTGTGGTGATGGACGTCATGGTTGGCGTCGCTGTTGGACGCGCCCTCCCGGCTGGCATCCACCTTGGCTACAGCCTCGTCCGAGCCTGCGTCCTCCACAGCATACGGATCTGCCGGTGTTGGTACATCCCCTACCTGGACCTCTGGCGAGCATATTCGCCGAGATCCACGGCCTACGGCAGACGGTGCAGCGGCTTTGTGACCTCGTTGTCACTGAGCGTGCTTCTGCTACTCGTTCGTCGACGGCCTCTTCGACCACATCTCCTCCATCATCTCCTCCTTCTTCATCCGATGATGTCCCTTTAGCTTCACCTGCCAGCCAGTCCCACGCTGACACCATCCTTTCGATCCTCTACTCTGCTGTGACCACGTCGTCATCCCGCGATGACTTGTCTTCCAGCAGTCGTTCCTGTCGAGTGACTCTACGGCGTCGTCGTCAGCGCTCTGCACGGCGTGCTCACGCCGGTGTTGATACATCCTCCACCTCCTCGGCCTCCATTGCTGTACCTATCGAGGGGGAGTGTGGTTACCGCGCATTGCGTGATGTGACAGTAGCGACAGGATCCGCAGTTGGGTGGAGAGGGAGTGAGTCTGATCCCGACATGGAGGTCATGGTGCAGACTTGCGTATCATCGAGCTCGACTTCCACGTCCGCGCTGGATCCAGATCTTCTACAGCAACAGCTTGCGTCAGGAGGTGTCCAGGCCCGACGTCCCTGGGCGGTGCCTCTCGCGGCTCCTACCGGTGGCGGCCCGGCGGTGGCACACGGGTCTGGTATGGATCGGGATGCATCTTTGGGAGTTTTAGCGGAGTTTGTACAGCAGGCTCACACGAGTCTGGCGGAGGTTCCAGTGCATGAGATATGCGTGTCATCGGTGTCGACATCCACGCTGGGACAGGAGCCGGACGTTCTGAAGCAGCAGGTTGCATCACGAGGAGTGCAGGTCTCATATGCCTTGGCGGTGCCACTTGCGACTCCGACCGATAGCGGCCTGGCGGTGGCACATGAGTCCCGCGCGGATCGGGATACCCCACACGGATTTTTGGGGGCGTTGGCGCACGGGACTCATACTTGCCCGACAGTGGTCCCAGTACACGAGCAGAGTCGACCGGCTGGTCTGTTGGAGGTTGAGGCGTTCTTGAGAGCAGCAGTTCTTAGAGATGTCACCGGGTCATATGCTGCAGCAGACACAGCAGGCTCCACCGCCTCATCTGCGCTACTTGTGGACCCGCTTCAGCGTGAGGTGTCGTTCAGGTTCCCACAGCCTCCGGGTTCCCGTACACACGGAGCAGCGACATACATGCCGGAGTCAGATGATGGTCCTCACTCTATCATCGAGCAGGTGGCAGCGACCAGTCTTCCCGGCGAGACAGTGCGTGAGCGCCNATGCAACAGCACCAGTTCCATCGTCTCCAACATCAGAGATGCAAATGGCGTTGTACTCACGAGTTCTGCAGTCTACATGTGTAGCATCCAGTGAGGCAGAGTTTATTCTACACCAGGTCGACATCGGCCACCTCGACATGTCCGAGGCAGATTACGCCGACCGCCCACATGGCTGCCGGAACGCATCGACTGCGTCTCGTCGGCGCTGTCGTAGGTGCCATGTGGGCTTGTCAGGAGGTAGGAGAGTTTTCTCGGTGCAGTCCGGAGGCCCGTCGTGTCGTCACGCCCTCCTCTGCCATATACCCCGAATGTGGGTATATCGGTAAACTAGCAGTGTCGGTCGTGACGGGTGGAAGCCACACAAAACCAACACTCCCCCTGGCTGACATAGCCGTCCACGCCAGACCGAATGAGCGAAGGCATCGAACAACAATGCATGGCAAGCCATAACATGCATGAGTCAACTCTCACAAACACACACACACTCGTCTGCTATCCATCTAGGGTCTCCCTGGACACTGGCACAGCCCACCCAGTGTCTGGGTCTCGACCATGAGAGGATTGATGCACACACACACAAACCAGTGTAATGCACATCATACACATGTCAGAGGACAAGATGGTCTCCTCGTGACACTGGCGGTACCAGGGTCCGGGTCTCGACCACTACGAGCAATCAAACTCAATAGTCTCATCATCCAAACACAGGATCAAGGGAGTATCTCCTCGTAACACGGGTGCAATGCACCACGTGTCCTGGTCTCGACCAACAGCTCGCATGCACAATGCCACACACAGTATAGCGACACACAAAGACGCACGATCACATGGTCTCCTCGTGACACTGGTGCAATGCACCAAGTGTCCGGGTCTCGACCAACAGTGTGCTACCATCTGTATGCAGCTGTGCAGGCACATTACGTGAGGCACATGCGGGATGCTGTAGATGCTCAGAAAAGAGCATGGACCTCGCCATGCATCTCCCATGGCGTTGCGTCAGGTCGAGGTCCACACAACACCGCCATGCAAGTTGTAGCCTCGAGTGAATAATCGCTTGAGGTAGGGGTCTCGCTGTAGTTTTAGGGATGCCACGTCGGTCATTGAATCTAGTTGGCGGCTGAGTTTATCCGCTGGAGTGGTAATGCCAGGCCGGTACTCGATTTCGTAGTCGAACCCGGACTCAAGGAACTCCATCCATTGGGTTTGACGTTGGCGGACATTCGTTTATGTCTTCAAACATTTCAACATGTGGTGGTTGGTGCGCATGATGCATCGGCGACACTTTAGGTAGCATCGCCACGTCTTCAACACGTACACAACCGCCAACATCTCCTTTTTATGGACCACGTAAATGAGTTCCGGTCGTCGCAGTTTTCGAGGCATGTAGGCGACCGGTTGTTTGCCGCTGCCGTGATCTTGTAGAAGAATCGCGTCAACGGCTTGGTCTGATGCACCCGTAGCCATGACATAGTCAATCGTCGGATCGGCTAATCGTAGGGCTAGCACCGAGGTCAGAGCGTTCCACAAAACGGTGAACGCTTCTTGTCCATTGTCTCCCCACAACCACTCATATTCTTTTCGAGTGAGGTTGGAAAGAGGCACTGACACTTGCGCATAGTCCTGTACGAATTGCCGGTAGTAGTTGCAGAACCCGCGAAAAACTTGAATTTCTCGAAGGTAAGTCAGAGTCGGCCAATCAACGACTACTGCGACTTCTTTTCGATCCATGGTGATCCGATTTCATTGATGACTTGACCCAAACACTCGATCACCAAAGTCGCATTTTGAGAGTTTTCCGACACGTTTTTCTCTCCTTGAAAAACTTTGAGGACTTTTCGAAGATGTCCATCGTGCTCCTCCGGGATGCTGTTGTACTCTAGAATGTCGTTGAGGTACATCACGACAAATTCGTCGAGGTACTGATAGAAAATGTTGTGTATTGCTCCCATGAACATCATTGGGGTGTTTGTGAGTCCAAATGGCACAGCAAGGAACTCGAAGTGCCCGTTGCGAGTTTAACATGCTTTCTTTTTAATGTCGGTGGCTGCCAGACATATCTCGTGATATCCGCTCCATAAGTCGATTTTGCTAAAAAATTGGGCTCCTCCGAATTGGTCAAAAAAAAATTCAGCTCAAGGGAGAGTATAGCGGTTCTTGGTGGTGGTGTCGTTCAACGCTCGATAATCCACACACATGCTTTTCGCGCGTTTCTTTTTCACAGATAGTACCGATGCGGTGTATGGTAATGTGGATGGGCAGATGAATCCCCGACCGAGCATCTCGACGAGGTCCTTTTTCAGCTCGTTCAACTCCTGATCGCTCATCCCGTAGGCCTATTGGACGTTAGGTCTACTCCCCGGCTTAAGCTCGATGCAATGGTAGATGTCTCGTTCAGGAGGTAAGGTTTTCGGAAGTTCGTCGGGGAAGACGCCCGCAAACTCCTCGACGAGCGATGCGAACTCTTCGGGTACCATCGTGAACTTTGTCAAGGCCGATGAGGCTACTGAGGCTGATGAGGCGGACGATGGGTCAGCTTCTGCCACTTCCACTTCTCCCATTGGTTTGAGATGTATGAGGCACGCACAAGCCCTTCGTTGTATACAATATTTGAGTGGGATCGTCTACATCTCTTGTCAGCTTTCGTGGATTCCTCTGCTGCTTCTAACTCTACTGCTTCTGCTGTCGGCTTCTGTCCTACACGTGGGAGTTTTCGTCTGGCACTATGAATCTCCACGTAGACGTAGCCGCTGTTCTAGTCGACCTGTGGATTGTGTCGGTACAGAAAATCTTGTCTGAGAATGATTTTGTGATCGGTCATTGGACAAGACCTCCGAATCGTTACATCTCGAAGATCTCCCACTTGTAGTCGTAGTGGTTCTCTGAGTCACCATATCTTTAGTCTCCCGTAGATTGTTTTCCCTTCAAAAACCCCTGGTTTGGTCTACAAACCCAGCTTGCAAACCATAACGTTGCTTATGAAGTTGTGTGAAGCTCCTCTATTCAATAGTGCTGGTACAATTCTGCAAATTCTGCATCCCCGAGGTTGAAATTTTAGTAGTATCGCCGGTTGGTCATCCTTGCACCCCTCGTTGAACTTTGCGATCTCACAAACACTCGAGAGCAATGTGGGTCGTTTAGATGGGTGATTGTTTGGCGCAGATCGCTCCTCACCGACTCGAGTTGCGCTGATTACTCGTGCCCTTTGCCGTTTCCCGACTCATTTCTCTACGACGTCCCCCCCTTTTTTACTTGCTGCTTGCTCCGACAATTTTGAGTGATGTGCCCAACTTTTCTGCTATTGTAGCAGGTTTGTGTCTCTGTGGCCGACGGCATCCACTTCCATCGGAGTCGAGGAGTCCGGACTGGTTTTGTCAATTTCCACAATAACTATGGTTAGGAGGTCGCAAGCCGTAGGCTTCTTGGATCCGAGTTGTAGTCACCAATGGCGACCCTTTCTGTTGCTAGGATCATCCATGGCAAGTCGTTCTGGATGGAAAAATAGCAATGGCTTGCCCGATATCTCACTTGAGGCCGTTGTTATACTAAAAACAGAGTTTGTCCCGGGCGATGTCTGCTCCAATGATGATCTCGTAGAATCTTGACGTATATTCCGCAATGTTGGACTGCTGATGCAGACGATGGAGTTTGTACCATTTGTCAACTTTTTGTTGTAGTTCTCCATAGCGTGAGAGCATTGTACATGAGAATTCGTTCCAGTTAATTGGTGGCGTAAGCGCGTCTTGCCATTGTGGGCTGGTCTGCTCCAAGGTTAGAACATCTGTGGTCAGTGATGTGGGATGGGCACCGCAAGCCGTTGATGATGCTCCGCCAGTCTCCTCCTACCCTTGGATGGCGTTTAGGTCGAACCACCAATGTAATGTCGTGCCACGCAAAAGCGCGGTTGCGAGGTCAATTTTCTTTTGATCGTCGCTAACCCCGGCAGCAGTGAAGTACACTTCCAAACTCGTCAGCCACATCCAAACCATTGGTCCTTTTGAGTTTGCAGGATCAAACGGTTCTAGTGGAGCCGGACAAGTTTTTTGTTTGCTCGAGAGTTGAGAATTTCTCTTGACGAGCACCGCCTCATGCGCGATTGCGTTGCGAAGAGCCTCCATTCCAAAGTTGAGTTGCTAGAGCAGGTTGCTTTTGATTCCTTTGAGTACGAAAATCTTGTTCCCTAGTTCCACGTTGATCCGCCCTGCCGTCAAGTGCCACCTGTCATCCCTGTTGTTGTTGTAGAGGCTGGTAGTAGGGAAGGCTGGTACCTCGATGACAAGTGTTGAAATGGCTGAACATATGTATACAAGTGATGGGTTATGAACGAAGCATAGTCAGGGTGGTTGGGTCAAATGTCGAGCAATGCATGTGGAGTCGCGTCGCGAGTGGGTGGATTCCAGAAGGTCCGCTGAGAAGTCGAGGATCTTTGAGAATCAACGGTGAAGATGTGCAATGCATCTGGATAGATCAACATTTTTTGAGATGCTTCAAGAAGTTGTCTGAAAGGTCGTGACACTTCAGTTCGTAGGTTTGCGAGAGGGGTTGAAGCTGTCAAAAGGTTCGGGAGTATCCTCTAGGGGCGGAGCGGTTAACCAGGTTGCCTTCGACCATCAGAGTGAATATCATACTCCTTGCGACATGATGGGGTGTTTGTGTAACAACAGAATTGCTGACTCGAGAAGGTTAAGGAGTCGTGTACGTCTTGTACATAATAGAAAGGTGGAATGTGGGTGGTTTATTGAGATGAGGTGCGTAACAGAAGAATTTTGTTTGACTTGAGGCAAATGCATAATTCATGCTAAGCAGTTACTATACTTTGATGACATGTGTCGAACAAGTCGAGCATAAAAAAGTAATGACAATATTCACGAGGCATACTATAGCATGCCAGTGCCATGCTGACCGGTCAAAGGAGCCACGTGGCTCAAGCAGGGTCACCTGGGATTGTGGGTAGTTGTACGGGTTGGCTTGAGGGTCGGAGACCTTCAAGCACCGCGGTTTTGGCCTAGTCGGTCAAGGATTCTTTCCAATGCGCTACATTGGTATCAGAGCTCAAGGGCTTGAATCACACGTTGGGATTACCGGAGGCACCACAATGTACATACACGTACAAAGGCCATACATCCACAATGCATGACACAAGTCATGATCCCCAATGCTCTCATGCCCCCATAGTCCAAAACGTCAACACAAGTGCGAAGATGAGCAAACGAGGAATGAAGGTTTACATGAGCCAATAAATGGTAAAGGAACTCACGGATGCGGTACAATACACTCGAAGATGCAGACCGACTAAACTATCGGCCCATTTGAAAGACGCACACGTGAAGGCCTTGGTCAAGAAGTCAACCAGCAGTTGCACAGTTGGTCCGGATGTTGTCCACATGCAACAAACTGCACACATTGTGATATCCTGCATTGATGTGTTTTTTTGCATGAGTGATAAACACAATCCTTGTCTGCAATGGCAATGGTACTCTCATTGTCAAAGTACTTTGTGATTGATGGAGAAGGTTGACAAAACTCAAACAAGAGATGATGGAGCCACAAAACCTTGCATGCACGTATGCTTAATGCTACGTACTCTGCCTCTAATGTATTGCATGCAATACAACTCTGTTTTCCACTACACCACGTATAACCATTTCATTGAGAAGGGAGATTCACCTGTGTGGCTCTTGCCATCCGCGCTCCCTACCTCTTTACTATTTGCGTTGCCTATGGAAAGCTTGTGGGAAAATGTCAACACATAAAGTGGGGTGGAGATAACGTACAGAAGCACACAAATTGTTACTGGCATGGAGATGGGGTATTTGGGTATACCCGAGATAGGTCAGTTTAGTGACTGCATTGAGGTTAGTAAATAGATCTCTGACAAGTTGTGCCAGAGTTGTGCCAGAGTTGTACCAGAATTGTGCCATAGCTGTGCCTGAGTTGTGCCATAGTTGTGCCTCAGTTGTGCCATAGTTGTGTTAAATTTGTGTCACAGCTGTGCCGGAGTTGCACATGAGTTGTGCCAGAGTTGTGCCATGGCTGTATTGAAGTTGTGCCACAGTTGTTCCATAGTTGTGCCAGAGTTGTGGGAGACTTGTGCCAGATTTCTGCAAGAATAGCGTCAGATTTGTGCCAGAGCTGTGCTAGAGTAGTGTCAGACTTGCCCCATACCTGTGCCAAATTTGTGCCAGAGTTTTGCGTGAGCTGTGCCAGAGTTGTACCATAGTTCCAGTAGGTTCACAACAAAGAAAATGTTTGACCATGTGGTAATGGCAAGGAATATGAGTGACCCAATGGCATGAAGGAAGGTAGTCACGTCAACACACGAACCTAGCCTGACGGCATCATAAATTTTTCTCTTGATCTCGCTGTATGGGGTGATGGGTGTGGAGGCACTAGGTATAGTGGACAATAGATCCACAAAGCGCTCAACCAACGTCTGGATGTAAGCTACCTGATGCACACATAGAATGCCACGGACATGGCCGCGCTTTATCTCCATGCCCAGAAGAAACTTTTGAGGTCCAAAACCTTTTATCTTCTATGTGGAATCGGGTATGTCCTTCAGTAGTTGGATAGCAATAAGATCAGGCAAGGGGAAGAGAACATCGTCCACATAGATGAGCATGACACAAAGGCTTGTGTCCACTGGGGTTAAGAAGTAGTCCGGATCAATGGTGCTACGCATTAGGCCACCCTTGAAGAAGGTGCAGCTCATCCGTATGTTCCTTCACGTGGACAACTATTTGAGGCCATATAGGATCTTCATTAGTTACCAGACATGGAAAGTGCAATCATCCAAACCTGGGGCTAAACCATGTAGAGCTACTCATCATCGAGAATACCATGCAAGGAGGCATTGCTCACGTCCATCTGGTGGAGCTTCCAGCCATGCTATTCAACCACATTAGATAGCACGTGCCTAGTGGTGAAAGGAACAACCGGTGTAAATACCTGGTCAAAATCTACTCGTGGTTCCTATGTAAAGCCTTTGGCAGTGAATCCATCTTTGTACTCATCCAACGTGCCATCTGGCTTTCACTTGCAGCAAAAAACCCACTTGGTCACAATGGCCTTGTGCCATGGGAGCAAGTCAACCAGCTCGTACACGGCATGCTCATTGAAAGCAGCCAGTTCCTCCTTGCAAGTAGCCTCACACTAGACAATGTCAGGTATCACTTTGGCCGAACAGATTCTATATGGGTCAGCTGCCTCTAACACACCTATCATTAGATGAGGAGTAACTAGACCCACCGGAGCATGAGACAATGCGACAGATACAATGTGTCAATGATCCTGAGAACTCATGGCATAATCCAATGCGGATGCATGATGAAGGCCCCCAATGATGATGGAAAGGGTTGTCAGACCCAATGCCTTTTTATTTGGATCTCCACTCACCACAATGTAGGAAGAGGGTGTGCGACGGAGGGTACTTGCCGAAAGCAGCTGGGCAATGGTAGGACGTGAGCCCAGTGGAGGCATCCAGGCTTTCACAGACAAAAGGGAGATTGCATTGAAAAATCTCGTCAAAAAATAGTGTGTCATGCGACTCAACGATGCGCTTTCTTATAGGGTCCCATAACAGCCATACCTTCTACTGATGACACACACGGAGAAAGGTGCAGAGATGACCACCTGTTTGCTGTCCTACTGATCCTCAGGGAGCAAGACATTGGTGACGCAATCATAGATGCACGAAGGACAAAGATCTGCATGGCGCCCTAAAAAACATAAGGGACCATGGGGAATTCTGTTCAAAACCGTGATAATGTATGAAATTGCCTCAAAGAATTATACCTTGGATAGACCACACTCGATGAGCGTAGTGCAGACCTTGTCAATCATGGTGCGCTTCTAGTGCTCAAAGACACATTTCTGTTCCAGAATGTTGGGTGCAAAGTTCTCATTTCTGACATCTCGGCTCCAGAGTGAAGCATCTGCCTCCCTCATAAACACACCATCCCAATGAAAAAGGCAGTGGCAAAGGGGATGAACACACTCACGCTCTGTAGCAAGGAGCCAATCACAAATTGCAGCAGGTGTGTCACTCTTCTGACGGAGGCAATACACCCACCAGGTATGAGAGAAGTAATTAGTGAGGGTGAGAACATGACGACCATACTCTACCGCAGAATCAATAGGTAAGAGACCCATGAGGTCACAGTGGACCAGCTCAAGTGGGTGGGAGGCTCAAGAAGAAGATAGAAGGAAAGAAGACAAGTACATATTGCCCTGAGCGTGATAGATACACTCAATTTTGCAAGGCAACTGAAAGGTAGCTGATTCAAGCCAAGTGCAAGCTGTGTGTTAACCATGTTGTAAGCGGTACAAATGTGTACATGGCACTAACAACTGTGTAGAAGGTAACTGTGTTGCGAAGACAGAGTGATTGAAACAAAGACATGTGACCGGTCTGAAGACAAGAATGAGGACACGGACATACAAGTGACATACCACAAGCTATCACAAGACTGTGAATGCAACATCACATGACCAGAAGGAAAAAGAGTGATTATGATAATTCCAAGAGAGTACGAAACATCCATGCCTTTTTTCCGTCACTGTTCCTGTCATGATCATGACAGGAACAGTGACGGAAAAAAGACCAAACTCAAGGCCATGCACAAATAGCACATAGGTGACATAAACGTCATCAGACGGACCAAGAAAGCAAACAGTGCCAACACCATGAACAAGAGGCAACTGGCCGTACCCAGTCTGAACACTCTTGAAATCGCCAACCGGGCTAAGCATATTGAGCGTGTGGCAACACGACGTCATGTGATGCATAGCATTGGAGTTGATGGTCTTGTTGCCGTCATGGTCATGGACAGACGGTGTAACGTTACGCTGGACAATGGGCGTCGCATAGGAGATTGAGATGTAATAAGTGTCTGTCAATTTCCAAGCCAAGAAATATCATCCAGGATGGGAGTAAGAATGTATCAGGCATCAATGAGATGGTCACCATGGAGAGCAGTCTCAATCTGATAGTTGTCTATGACCTCCTAGCTAGCGGACATAGAACATGTTCTTCCCTGCAGATGGCGAGGGAGGATGCCAAGGTAGTGCGCAATGAACTACACTATCTGGCGCTCACAAGCAAATTCCTAACAGCCGTTAGGCCCTATGGCGTGGCCATGAGATAGGTCGTACCAAGATGTAGCTGAGTTGAGATGGTGGCGGTGACCATGCCGAATTTGGAGTCCACATAGCAACAGGCCTGACAGAAGACGAAGGAGGGGCCAGGGATCCAGACGCAACTGCCACGGTGCCGGTGGAGGAGGAGGCCACTAAGGAAGCACCAATAACCGAGGCACTGGAGACTACAGTTATACCAAGACACGGTTCACACTTGCGATACGTGACGGTGAGGACATGAAACTCGTCAATGGGCAGTGGGAAATTGTACCAACTATGACCCGGCTGGCCACAATTGTGGGAAATGAAAAAGCTACAGTGGGAGGAGTTAGTTTTAGATAGCTACTCGGTCTTCTCCTTCCTCTTGTTCCCAAGCCCCTCCTTGCTACGGCCTGCACCCCTCGTGGCTCCGGGAACACCAAGGGTCCCAAAGACAGAGGTGTAGGAGAGGCAGAGCTGGCTACTGCCAATGGTTACATGTCTCGACACTGCGTGCGGGTGTCCTGAATCATCTCCTCCCGTGTCAGGAACTAGGGGTAGAACCAAGAAATCAGATTACCCTGGGAATTCATGGCCTCTAGAATGTCGAGGTTGAAGTCAATGAGGAACTTTGCATAGTTGAGGGTAGCGTCGTTATTGATCTTGACGAGGGTGGCAAGCAGAGGTGGACCTGCTTTGCCAGGCGGACATGGAAGATCCCGTGCTCGGCACCAATACATGTTTGTCCATTTGGACCTTCTCGGTCCTCAACCTGTCGAGGCTTTTTCCGATCGGGGCCGATATGTCCTGACCCTTACTGATGACTTCACCCGGATGCGGTGGGTCTATAGCCTACGCTAGAAGAGGTATGCCGCTCTTGCGGTTTGCCTGTCGCTAGTGATGGCTGAGCGTCAGTCTCGCCACACGCTGCATACCTTCCGTTCGGATCGCAGTTGCGGGTTTCTTGGTGAGATGGACAGCTTCTTCGTCGAGCACGTGGTTCTTCACCAGGTATTCGCACTTGCAACTCCTCAGTAGAATGGTGTCTCTGAGTGCTAGAAACACACCATGGAGGATGCGGTTTGTGCTATGCGGTCTAAGTACGGTCTCCCAGAGTCCTTTGCCTTTGGAGGATTCGCCTACATGACGTGGGACTGCAACCGCCTCCCGCACGGACCCCTTCAGGACCACGTTACACCGTATTAGCTCTGCTTGGGCCACCGTGCCGATCTGCTTCACGCTCGTGTCTGGGGATCCTTAGCTTCTGTATGGTACATCGAGGACCAGTACGGGTCCAAGGTCTCCCAGCAGGGTCTCTTGTGTGCCTTCGTGGGCATCTTCCCGCGGTCGAATGCCTGGCAGTTTTTGGAACCCCGCCCGTCGTCGCATCGTTGAGTCCTGCGACGCGCTCTTCTTTGAATCTCTCACCTACCATGATCTGACCTCGATCATGTCACTGTCAGTCACGGACGTTCCTCCGTGTGAGGCTTCTCGATGGATGGGAGAGTCTGGGCCTACGAGCACCTCTCACCTGGCTGATGTATCCATTCGAGCTCCCTCTACTTCTTGGTCTCTGGCCCTTGATAACCCAGTGATCATCGCTGTCGGCCCAGAGACCTCTCCTGCACAGCCAGCTTCTCCCCCTATTCCCTCATACCCCACAGGCACCTATGATTCTGTATTTGTGTCCACCAGAAATCCTACCTCTATGCGTGGTCTTGCCTCCACCCCTACTCCTATTGTCACACCCAGTCCCATGTCTCCCACACACCCATCTCCTCACACTGCATTACCTACCCCTTTGCCTTAGCCCTCAGCAGATGTGTTTGTGCCTATCTCTGAGCCTGAGGTGAGCCCCTCGAGCCTAGGTTACACGCGTGGGCCCGGTGGTCTTCTTCAACCATTGGTCTCCAGAGTCCAAAAGGTGTCAGGCCCCGTACTTAGGCGTTCCACTCACAGCATCGCGAGTGGTGATTCTGGCAGAAAGGCCCTAGGCTTGAGTTTCCACATAGATCACACAGAGGTACATCCAACATGCCCTACAGGGCACGATCTGGTCCATCGCGAGTTTCATATCGCTTGTCATGTAGTAGCTGGCCTTGTGATTGTCCAGTCTAGCACAGAGGCATGTGCACTTGCCACTCAGGGCTCTCTCTCTTTATGGCGCCTGATCAGGGCACACTGAGGGAAGCTCTCTCATCAGAGGATGTAGACGCTTGATGTGCTCTGCGAGGATGAGCTTCGCGCCATCTGTGAGTACGGAGTTTACAAACTAGTCAACCTTCCATCTGGGAGGAAGTCTATTCAGATCAAGTAAGTCTTTTGCAAGAAAGTGAAGCCGGATGGCTCACTGGAACACCACAAGGCTCGCTTAGACGTCAAGGGATACTCTCACATCGAGGGTATTGATTGTATTCACATGTTTACCCTTGTCGTCCCCATGACCTCAGCTCACACTCTGTTTGGTGTGGTGGCTCAGCATGACTGGTAACTGCACCAAATGGACGTGAACAATGTGTTCCTTCATGGCTCTCTGGATGAGGAGACTTTCGTGGCTCAGCCACCAGGCTTTCAGGACGGTGGCAACGTTTGGTGCTTGCGCAAGTCCTTGTACAGCCTCAAGCAATCTCCTCGGTGTTGGAACCAGGACATCACTGTCACCTTGGCGTGTTTAGGATATGTACGGAGCGAGGCAGATCCTTCCTTCATACGACAGACGCCTGAAGAATTCACCGCCATCCTGGTCTATGTGGACGACCTTCCGATCGCGTCTCCTTCCATGGAGGCCGTAAAGGAGGCCAAGGCGGTCCTCCAGAGTGCATATAAGACAAAGGATCTTGGTCATGCAGCGGTGTTTCTTGGATGGAGATTGTGCGAGACTGCAAACGTCGAATACATCTGTTGCATCAGGCCTGATATGCACCTATTGTGCGAGAGCGCTTCAGTGAACTTCTTGGCGCAGTACCCATGGCCTCCACACCACTCACACCTAACAGGCAGGATGTCCTATAGGTGGACGATCCCACATTGTTGGGGGAGACTGTGGATGTGACCTTGTACCTCCGCCTCATCGGATCTCTGATGTACCTGGCCAGTACCACACTCCCGACATCGCTTTTTCCATCAACCTCCTTGCACAGTTTTCGCAGGCTCCACGTGCTAGAGTCCTTCATGCTGCTATACGAGTGGTGCGGTATGTGGTCTCCACACCGTACCTTGGACTCTGCTTTCCCCAGTAGTGTTCGGTGGTTCTTGATGGCTACACAGAAAGCGACTCGGCCTGGAGTCCAGATGGACGCAGTCACACCGGTTACGTGTTCCTGCTCTGTGGTACCGCAGTGTCTTGGCATAGCAGGATGAAGAGCTGCATTGCATGTAGCTAGTCCGAGGCAGAGTATGTTGCTCTGGGTATAGGAGTTGCTCAGGTAGTTTGGCTACAGCATCTATTCCTTAAGCTGGATCAATCAGTACCTGCCATTGTGCTTCGCTGCGACAACCAGAGTGCCCTTGCCATTGCGGAGAACTCTGGTGTCTTTCACGCTCACAAGAAGCACATTGCGGTTGAGAATCACTTCGTATGTGATCTGGTGGAGTGACACTTGATCTCTGTCATATGGGTTGGCATTGACATGTAGTGTGCTGTCTTCTTGACGAATGCACTGGCATGCAGGAAGTTTTTGGTGGCCATTTGTTCTATTGGGCTTCGCCCCTTACCTGAGGGTGGTTAAGTGCAAGGTGTGTCTATGTCGCGACAATTTATGCACTTGTTGTTGCAGTTATTTCAGTGCTGCACGTGTATGGACATGCGTACCATCGGGTCATGGGGGAGTGTCATGATTTGTGACATTCCTGTCGACCTGTACAATTTACTATGACCACTCGGCCCTGTCCATCCCCGTGTAGAGCCCTGATGTTGACTCAGGTGGTACCGCTACGTCGTCTGGTGGTGGAATACCAGCTTGAAACTGACCAACAATCGCCTCATAGTTCTAGACGCAGTCTTGGACCTCGTGCAGTTTTTCTACAAAACGTAGGAATTTATCTGTGGACTGGCCGTGGGCCCGATTTGCATTTTTTTGCATTGTGTGTCCATCGTTTGATGTCGGATGCATGCATGTGACCACTTGTAGGATCCGGCTTGTGATTTTGCATGTCTAGGTTCAGACGGCATAACGTTCTGGCCTGTCTAGGCTGAGTTACGGCCAAAATAGTGGTTTTGGGCTGGTTTTAGGACAGACCTTGTGCTGCCGCATGTGACACCCGCCGTGCACCGCAGCAGGTACTAATGCCATGGACCTGTCATTTGTCATTCCTCTCTGCAAATTCTATTGAATCATTCTCACAATTTGCCTTGTGTCTCCTAGCCAGACCCTTGCCGTTGTGTGTACGACTTGCGACTATCGTCACCGTCTGACCAGGCACTGCCGCCTTGTCAGCGACTGTGTCGCTAGGAATCTTCCACGCATTTTCTCATTTGTGACTATGTCTCCCTCAATAGAGGCCATGAAGGAGGGCAAGGTGGTCCTCTAGGTTGCATACAAGATAACGAACCTTAGTCCTGCAACAGCATCATGCATGATCACCGGCGACAAATACACTTCCTTCTTTTGGCGCACAACGCAGGAGTTCTAGAGGGACATTTGTTTTTACCTCCTGGATGTAGATTGTATAACCTCCAGGCCCATCATACAAGACAACCAGGAGGATGTTGTGATCTAAGTTGTCCTGTTTCTTCGCAATGTTGATCGTAACCACTTGGCCATGTCCATGCTCGTGCAGATCCCTGCTACAGGTCGAATAGGAGTTAGAGCATTGTCAGGTGGGGGTCCCACTCACTAGAAGCTTCCACACAACCACCACAACGTCCTCGGTGCTTTTTCGGGGACGCTACAATTTTTTTTCTAGTCTCTAGAGTTTCGCTTTGAAACCTGATTTGCATATCTTACATGTTGCGTCAAAGGTCGTTGCTTAAACCATACATGTATAGTCATTGCATCCAGATCGAGACTCCGCCTCGCAGGTTTAGGCAGTTTTGCATGCGGATGACTGTGCACCTAGTGATGGCCAAAATAGTGGTCTTTGGTTGGTTGTAAGACAAGCTCACACCACTGTGTGTGTCAACCGCAGTGCACCACGACAGATATGTATGCTATGTGCTTATGTGTTTTCATCTCTCATTACATGCCAAGATAGAGAAGTCGATGATAATTTATGCGTATCTTAGCCCAACCCACGCTGATCTTTGCACTTCTGTGGCTGTTAGTGCGTCAACTGACTTTTGAGCGTTGCTACATCATCGTGCAAGTAAGGCTAGAAAGCTTCTTAGCAGTTTCTCACAGGGTGGAATTTTATTTTGTCAAGCTTTCCCCCTTTCTCTTATGGTGGCTGTAAGTGGGGTGTGTGTGCGTATGCATTACCTAGCATACGTTGACATTTGTGTCAGTGTTGCACGTGTATGGACATGCATGCCATTGGGTCATGGGGGAGAGTCATGCAAGCCATCCCTATGTGTGTGCACCAGTGCTTGTGACCACTTGGTTGTGTCCACACTCGCGCAGATTTGTTATGCGAAGTCAAATGACACCGTGGCGCCTTCGTGTGGTGACCCGCCCATGTGGAGCTACCACAGTTTGTCGGAGACATACTAAGGCACTCTGCTATGTTTTTTGGCATCTATGATTTTCTTTGTGAACTATCCATAGGCGAGATGAGCGTTTAGTCCTGCGATGGACGTTGGACAAGGCCATTTCTTTCTTTGCCACGTTCAACTCAAGATTATGAATTTTTACGATTGTACAATGTTGCATATTTACGTTTAAGCACGAAATTCACAACAGGAAAATGGGTTTGGGCCTATTTTGGGGAGCTTAACCTACCTTGGTGCGTAACTTGACAACAATAGTAGATATTAAGGTGCAATTATTCGTTGCGAGCCATCCCCTTGTCCTGCCTTTCATGAGAGTGAAAATTCAGACCGGGATTCTGTTTTCATGTCAAATAAAGTAAATCTTGGAAGATTCGATGAAGATTTTCAAGAAGTGGTTACTCGTGGAGTTTAGGGAATTTGGCATGTGTGGAAGGAATCATTCGTGGGAATTTAAAAAAAGAGATGAAATTGATTATAATTTCAATGAAAAATGGATAATTTCAAACATTCTGATAACTGTTTTCGTAACAGGTCGCTATTCTTCCTTCCTGTCCACATTGTCGTCGTGTTGTGGTTAATACATTATCTCAGACGTGTTTGCTCGAAAATTAATGATTTCATCGGTAGACAATCCATTGGAAAAGTGTTCTGCAGTCAGGTCCATGTGATGGGGCGAACCTCGCCACCAGTCTGGAGCGCCGCCTGCTCGGCTGCTTCCCATTCGCGGAAAACCTCCGCGTCATCCCCAACCTGCTCTCCGCCGCACGCTAACCTGCCTGCGCCACGCAAGGCTCACAGATGGAGGAATGCATGCGTCAGGTACGGTCCATTCTACGTACAGGTACGTATCCCCTTTTTTGCCCTCGCTCTCCTACTCGCTTCCACTCGGATCTCTCTCGCACCCACCTCCAGATCCGCCGCGTCAAAGAGGTATGTTCGCAAACCCGCCCCATACCTACCTCCTCGCTATCTGCTCTTTCCGACGCGCGATGCTGAGGAATTTACGGCTAGTGAGGCTGGTGTCCGATCACACGATGGGTTTGTGAACCTCTCGTGTGATTGGACAATCCCATTACCCCTTCGTGACTCTCAACTCTGCCCGTCAGCCTGCCCGCTGACAACGGGTAAGCCGATGTCTCGGAGCCCAAACCACCCACCGCCCCTTGTCCTGCCCAGCTACCCGTCGATCGAGCTCCCGGCGGGACCCCATCCCCCGCCAGACCCTTCCCCATGTAACCTGCTTTCGCTCCATTTTGTCATTGCCTCTTGGCCTGCTCGCTTAGACACCCGACAGTTCAGGTACGTTGCAACGCCCACAATCGCCCCGCTGCCTAGTAATAGGCCATATCGTCCCAGAACTTTATCAAACGCCCCTTTTCTGTCTGCAACTTCACCATGGACCCCCTCCAGAACAGTGGTCCACCAGAGGGGATTCCTCAAAACCCAGCTGCCCCGTGCAACAACAGCGCTCCTTCCGCCCCTCCCGCCATCACGCCAATGGGGCAAGACATCATTGATGGGGCCGCCCTGGCAGGTATTTACGTCGTTTCATCTTTCTCCCTCATCAGCACTACCGCAAAACATTGTTTTCCCAACTGACCGCCCACCAGATAATCCTNTACACTATTTGCCGCAGATGCCTTGTTTGACGGGGCCGTTGATGGCTTCCTCACGGATGCCGAACTCGATGCGATGGAAGTGGATGCCCCCTCCTCCCGCAAACGCCCTCTCTCACCTTCAAATCGCTCAGACCCAGCAGGTACCTTTTTCATCCAGTCGTCCTTCAACTTTCGTCTATCCAAAATCCATCCACAAAACTTACCCCTTCTTCATTCTCTCTTTTCAGGTGGAGGCCGCGCATCTGCCCCTTCTACGACGGCCCCAACCGCCCCTCAAGATGAGACTAGCGGTTCCTCTGTGGGTACCACTGTCCACACCATGGTCCACACTGCTGGACCACACCCCCTATCAACAAACCCACAAGGTATCTATGCTACCCTACCTTTCGCAAACCCCCCCTCTAAGAACCTGAAACCCTTCCAGTCTCAGCTTATCACATATTTCCGTCCCCATCTTCTCTACTCTTGTTCAGAATTCCATGCCTCTCCTCTCTTCCACCTCACCCCTCCTATCACGATACCCATTTCCTCACCCCCCTTCTGCCCCTTCTCTACTCCCCCACTCCACCATGATGGGGCAGCCTTCCCTTTTCCTCGTACACATCTTCAGTCCACTCTAACAATTGGCTTATCCTCTCACTCTGGTTTATCCTCACCACTTACAGGACCACAAGCCCCCCCATCAACGCCCATGGCTCCATCAACCCATTCCACACCAGCCGCTGGGCCTTCAGCGCCGTCGCCCGCCCAGCCTGCTTCTAGTGGACCCTCCTCGGCCCCACCTCCCCACCTGAACGTCCCTGCCCCTACCCCTTTGGGTGCAGGCCCGGATCCGCCAGACCTCCCACAACGCATTCTTTCTATCCAGCAAACTCTAGAACGTGCAGCACAAATAGAGATGTCTGAAGAGGATGCTTTGCCTGAGGCAGCTAGAGAGCTTGAAACAGCAGTTGGCCGCATGCTCACCCTTTCGTTTCTACCAGATCTAAAGGAAAAGTCCAATGCTGTTGTGATGAGCTTCATTGATCTCCTTGTTGAGAAAGGTCTGCTTGAGGAAACCCACATTGCTGAGGTCCACTCGGAGGATGCTGAACCTATGCCCCGAGGCGGAACGGTGTATCACCGCATGTTTGTCACTCTCCCACGTAGCGGCCCAAACATCACCCTCCGAGCAATGACAGTCTGTCCCTTCACTTTCATGCATGAGGAACGGGAGTATGCTATCACAGCATCTCGCATTGCATGTCCAGACTTTGAGGAATACCTCGAGACCTTCCCCCAGCACAGGGGGAGAGTCACCACTGTTCGCCTTAAACCAAAGCAATATGACTTGAAGAACGTTCATGCTCTGCTTTGTACTTTGATCCACGCCAATCAGACCCGGCCATACCTCGCAGACCTCATGTACCTCCACTACTTCGAAGACCCCTTAACTGGCAAGCGCAACGGCACCATTCGGGGAATCGCAGTCCCTCACGAGGATGATGAAGACCTCCTCAACTTCCCAGCAGGGCTGAAGTTCCGTCAAACGGACAAGGCGCGTACGCTTTTCAATGTCGACATGTTCCACTGCGACTTTTGCGGCCTCAACCACAAGAC
>SZWC01017651.1:10800-59783 GCA_023375785.1 Penium margaritaceum | reverse complement strand
CCTAGCTGGCTAGCTACACATACAGACAAGGCATGCACTGCTCTATGGAGTATGTCCCCTTGGTCTGTTCTGAGATGGGCCAGGAATGCAGTGCCCATAATGGGTATGTCCCCTGTGGCTCATCATACGAACCATACCTTTTTGGCTTGGTTGATTAGGCACCGGAGTCTCAAACCAGAGGTCGCGGGTTCAAACCCCGCGACGGCCGCAATTTTCTTTGTGGCCAAAACTGGGACAGGAAGCTTCTAGGAAGCTTACTAGAGCCTGCCTTGAGGATGACACTTGGCGGTNTCCAACCAAAGGTAGACACTAAAGACCAACATGCGGACTTCGTGAGGTTGCAAACCAAACGAACCTAAAGTGTGGATCCCTCGTTCGAGGGTGATATGTTATCTTGGTTGCAATACCAAGAGCGGTTGGCGGCCTCCCATGTCGGGACCCGTTTTCTAGACCATTGCTATCCGGCGCATTGACACAATGGACCCCCCCCCCCATCGACATCAGGACATCGATCCGCATGGATGTCCCATCGATGCCGATGGGAACCCTGCTCGCACTCCAGTCCAACTGAGAGACCCAGCGGACCCTCAGACACCAGAGGACCCCTAAATTACCGGAAAAGCCGAACGACAGCAAGTCCGACCCTCGGCTTTTTTTGTATATTTTTTCCCATATCTTCATACACATGTGTACTTGCCAAGTGGCATAGTATGCCTGAATCAGCCTAATGGCCATGCCAAGTGGCATCCCCACATGACAAAGCATACCAACATCCATGTTGTCCAGTAGATAGGAGATATGCTACGTCCCAATCACCACCATGCATTTATACAACCTGGCAGCACGTCAACATGTGTTCTGGATTCATGGCTACATGCATGACCTCGTGGAACTTCAATATCCTCGTCCGAGGGCCTTGTAGCCATTGAATGCACTGCAAGATTGATTGATCAAAACTGTTGATCTAAGGGTCGTATCAAACCGGCCCCTTTGTTGATTCGACCCAACCTCCGTCGCTGCGACTGCGGTCGGGTCGAATGGACAGTGCAGCAGCAGAGAGGCAGTCACACGCCTCCTCTCTCTTCACTGGCGGCCTCAACAGTTTGCCATCGCCAGAAAACTGTTGAGGCCGTCCATCATGGGCTCTCAGGCAGGGAGCTCCGCCAATGTTTCTGCACTATCAAGCCAGTTGGATATGCCCAGGTGGAACCCACCAAAGGAGACACCGCTCTGTGGGAACTTGCTCACCAAAGAGCTCTGCAAGCACACTGAGCTGTGTCCCACAAAAAGTCAAGAACCCAGGCTGGCGTTGCAGCTCATGTGGCAAGGAAGGCAGTGAGACGTGTGACCGAATCCCGGACCCCTGTGCCGGGATGTCCTCGGTTTGGAGCGCTGGCCGCCCCCTGCTGGTTGGCAGCCGGTCAACGTCAGTCTGTACAAGGGAATGGGGCAAGGAGTGGGGCACAAAGGACAAGGCAGTGTAGTGGATCAAACTCTGGGAGAAACAACAGCAGGCAGAGGGGCAGCGGTGGGTGGCTTGAATCTGGAGCCAGACAGTGACGAGGAAGCAGAAAATGGTCAGCAGCAGCAGAGGCGGCCGGCTAAAACAAGGCTGTAGGGTGAGGTTGCCTTGTTTGACGTCAACAAAGCGGCCTCCTCCTGTCAGAAAACCATGGTATAGCACTCTGACCGGTCAAACAATGAATGTTGCCAGCTTAGCATTGTCAAGCTGATGGCCATTGCTGCCCAACCCATCTCTTTCTGCCGCGAGGCCGTGCTCATGGAGGTTGTGAAAAATGCAAAGAAGACCACCTCGGCTTTCCGGCTGCCTGCTAGGTCCAACGTGGTGGATCACCTGCTTCCAAAACTTGAAAAGAAACTGGAGGAGCTGGATGCTCCTCTGAAGCAGGGTTGGAGCACATACGGCTGCAGTCTAGCTGTGGGTGAGTGGTCTGACCGTCAGATCAGACTAATCTATAATGCCATGATAGTCAATGCCATGGGTTCTGTCCACCTCTTTTCCCTTGATGCAAGTGGACTGGCCAGAGACACAGTCCATGTTGCAAGCATGATTAAGGCTGCGATTGAGATTGTTGTGGAGGACAAAGTTGTGTCTGTCATCTATGACAACGCTTCTGTGAACAAGAAAGCTTTCGCTGATCTGAGGTTGAAGTTTCCTCGACTGTTATTCCAGGGATGTTGTGCTCACAACATCAAATCTAATCATGAAGGATGTGCGAAAGTCTGCTTGGGGGTTAGTGTGATCGGGCTGTGTGAGAAGATTTTTGCCTTTTTCAGGAAAAATGCCATGCCAAGGACGTGATTGAAGGAGAGGACCGGAGGGAAGGTGTTCAAAATCTGCTATGAAACCTGCTTTGCCTTGGTCTTCTCCATGGTGGAGAGACTCCTGGATCTGCAGGATGAGCTCGAGACATTTGTGGCATTGGATGTTTGGAAGAAGATTGGTTCTCACAAGGATGCTTCATTTTGGTCAAGGAAGCTGGAGGTGAGATGTTTCATCAGGAGAAGTGTCTTCTGGCTATTGGTGCATCAACTAAAGGAGCTAATACAACCACTGACTGTTGTACTATGGGTCGCTGACAAGCCGAGAGGGGGTGCTGGTGAGATCTATGAGGGGTTGTTGGATTGTGCTGAGCAGCTAAAGTCGTTGTCTATGAAGAAGGACAAGAAGCCGAGAAGGGTGGCGGAGAGTCATGTGAACTTTGTGTTGGGTAGGTTGGAGACCTGTTGGTCTAGGGACATGTCCTGTCCCTTCTATGCTACTGCTCACCGGCTCCACCCGGAGCACTTCGGCAATGACCTCTCTAAAGACAGCAACACCTTGGTGGCTTTGCATGTGGTGTTTGAGGCCTTGGTTTCGGATGACAAGCAGGACCAGGTGATTAAGGAGATAGGAACTTTCCAGAAGGCTTAGATGATGGTGGTGAGTGACCGTATGGTCACTCCTCGGAATGCAAAGGCCAATGTTGCACTTGCCAAGGTGCAGTGTGGTACAATGTCTGCGGTGACATGTATACTACATGTGCCACCTACATGTGCTGAGGGATCTTGCACTCAAGGTGTTATCACAGCCGTGCTCATCATCTGAATGCAGGTGTGTCTTTCCCACACACGAGCTCATCCATGACGCCAGGCACAAAAGGCTGAAAGTGGAGACACTAGAGCTGCTGTCAAGGGTGATGAGAGAGCAGGAGAAAGTGGTGAAGGTGGGCAGGAGGGAGAGGAGGGTCAGGAGGGTGGTGCAGCTGCCAGTTTTGCTGGTGAAATACCAGGATCAAGTGAATGTGTGATGGATGTTGCAGCATCACCAACACACAGAGGGGCTTCCACTGATGCATCGAGGGTTGGATGTGCCAGTACTATTGTGGGAAAAGGAAAAGAACCAGCTGCAACAGCCAAAGCAGCAGCTGTCAAACGCTCAGCAGCTGCAGCAAGCAAGGCTGCAAAGCACAAGCAGGCAAGAAATAAGTAGAAGTTGCAGCAAAAAGTACTAGTTCATGACATGTTTTCTGCACAATGTGTTCTCTAGACCATGGTGTTGTCACATGGCAATTACTACGTTCCCTTCACTTTCCTTCCTCGTTCCCTGCAATTGAGTGGTTAAATAGTTGGCCTTCTCTGTTGTGAATGAAGTACAAGCTAATTCATTCTTGTGAATTCATGGTCGATGATGGTGCAATATCAGCTCAGTGCAATGCAATCCAAGCTGTCCCAATTTTTGTTATGTGGGAAGGCAAGCAGGATTGCATTTTGTGACTAAAGCAGAAAACTATAGCATGCTTAAAGTAATGGAAAGAAACATCCTAGCATAGAAAACAGATAAAACACATAGACAGTGGCTTAAACTGTGTCATGAATAAGTGTGCCTCTTTTTTACTTTTTTGTGGTGTTCATGACCACTGCTTTCTCTGCTTTTGTGGCCATTTTGAGCAGTTTCATGTGTATTCGCATAAATTTCCCTGGAGAAAGCTCCATTGATGCACTGATGGACATCGATGGATGTCGATGTCCGATGGCCCAAGGTCATCACTGCCCGTCAGACATGCGGCAGCGTAGTGGGTCCTCTTAGGTACCCCGCTGCAATTGTGCACTCCAATGCTGCATTAACTAACATCATCACGCATTCCCGTACTGTTGTTGCTGCCATCCACTTGTGACACTGGGATGGTGATGCCACTGCAACTATTGCTGCCGTTGCGACTGTGCCTCTCTTGCCGCTGTCTGTTGTGGTGGGTCACCGTGGCATGGTAGGCCCTCCCAGGATATTCGCTCCAGCAATGACACTCACCTCTACTATAGTTACTGTATCTCTGCTGTACAGCTCAGCAAAGGATTCCTTGATGCTCCAAGACCATGAGAATTGTCTTAGAATCCATTTATAGCAAAAAAAGAACACCCTTGAAACTGTGTACAAGAAAGTGTCTTGGGAAGTGGGGAAAAAAAGTGAACATCAACCGTTGACAAAAACTTCTCTATTTCATAAAAGTACTTGTAGCCTTTCCATTTCTAATAAGGAATGTTTATTTGGGATCCAGTCCCATGCAAAAAAGCTTATGTTTATTGAGAATTTTATGGATGTGGGAATACACGTTTTACACTTTTTGGGTTGATTGAATATACCTCCATGACCCAATGGCACTCATGTCCATATCCGTGCAGAATCAACACTAGTGTCAACAGAATTCTAACTGACCTTCTTCTATCTTTGATCATATACTTCATCACTCAATATTCAATACATTCATTCACACTCTCTTCAACCCTAGATTTGCTTCTTTGATCTCTTTTTATGCAACCTACAACTCCCTCTCAAAAACAGTCAGTCATGACTAGGCAATAGTTGGTCAGCCTGATCACCCCCCTGAGTGCAGCCCCAGTTTCCATCAGTGGTACTAAAGATAGAACAAGGCCATGCCGCATATTTGAGGCATTATTTGCACCCTGATGTGTGAGAGAGTCGTTTTTAGGCTGAACGTTACACTACCTTGGTGACATCCGCTTCTGTGGTGGATGGCGTCAACATTGGCAAGTTTGAAGGCAATAACTTCTTCAACTGGAGCAACAACATGGAAAATTACTGATGGAGAAGGGTCTTTGGAACTATGTGCATAAAGAGGAACCAGTTCAGTCCTCTATCACACCTGGTAAGGCCCCTACCTACCACGAAAAGTGTGACCACGCACTCGCCACCATCTACCTCTAGCTCACTGAATGATAGCAACTCCTTGTCCGCGGCATCCTCACGCAAATGGATGTTTGGAAAATTCTTGATCCCACTTATGGTTCTGAGTCAATCCTTATAAACATGCAGCTGCATCGTCTTTTTTACACTCTGAAGATGGATGAATTCAGATCCATGATTGACTGTATGAACATGGTTAAGTATCTCTCTGATCATCTCCTTTTTATTGAGGACACTGTCATTGAATTTTTACTCATGCTAACCATCCTCTCTGGCCTTCCTAGGAGCTACACTCTTCTGATCGTTGCCCTTGACAAGCGTGGCGACAAGCTCTCACTCAATGATGTGGAGGAAAGCTTACTTTTTGAGGAGGAGCACCACAAGGGAGATGAAGGTGGAATTGGAACGGACGTCAGTCTCATCAGCAACTCC
This sequence comes from Penium margaritaceum, assembly GCA_023375785.1. NCBI lineage: Eukaryota > Viridiplantae > Streptophyta > Zygnematophyceae > Desmidiales > Peniaceae > Penium > Penium margaritaceum. The sequence goes on along the minus strand of SZWC01017651.1, from coordinate 54,148 downwards.
GATCATGAGCACCGTGCTGCACCAACCAAGAGAAATGGGGAACTGTCACTACTGAGAAAAAAAAAGCCATTATGCATGCAAATTCTGGAAGAAGAAGGCGGATCTTGTGGCAAGAGTAGGAGCGAGAAAGAAGTAAGACGCTTCTGCAAATGCCGCAGATTGGGACAGTGGATTTGTGACCGCTATCCGGGTCCTGCACGTCTCTGACTTACCACCTTTCTCTGGATCATCAACTTGGGAGCCACGCGGAAAAAAACATGTCGTTGAGAGTGGTCTGTTTTCTACACCATCATTAAATCTTGCTGATTGTACATGGGCGACAATCATGTGCAAATGGTAGATTGGGAGGGTAAACCTTTGTTTTTTGAATTCATCGAGGGAAAACACGTGGAACTTCATGTAAAGGGGGTGCTTCATCTCCAAAGGTTTGCAGGTTCCCTTTGAGAATGGTGGCTGCACCATCTCTGCTAGTGCAGGCCGTGTTCTTGCAAAAGCAGACAAGGTGGACAGTCTTTACAGACTCTATGTGGAAATGGAGAAGGAAGCCAACTCAGCTTTTGCAGGGAGGGAAGGAAAACACAAAATAAGTTTGTTGCACCGCCGGCATGATTACCTTGGCTTTGGCGCCATTATTTCCATGCAGCACATGGTCCTTGGCCTGGAGCTCAAGGGGGTGAATCAGCCTGGTTCGGTGACTTGTGAGAGCTACATTGAAGGGAAGCATACCCGGTCTCATTTAGTGGAGGAATAGGAAAGGGGCCACTGAGCTTCTCTCACTCTTCCACTCTGATCTGTGCAGTCTCATGCTATCATAGTCCTTTTCTGATGAATTGTACTTTGTCACATTCATTCATGACAAGTCAAGGAAGACGTGGGTGCCTTTCATGGCTGAAAAAGATGAGGGGTTTGATTCTTTCAAGGTGTGGATTTTTCTGCATGAACTGAGATTGGCAAGCGGTACAAGGTGCTTTGCACCAACGGTGGAGGAGAGGACCTGTCCAATGACTTCCGCAATCACCTCAAGCGCCACGGAATCTGACATGAGGTCACTCCACCTAGAACACCACAGCTGAATGACGTGTCCAAACGCATGAATCGCACACTCATAGAGCGTGTTCATAGCATGCTCCAAGATGCGGAGCTCTCGCCAACCTTTGAAGTGGAAGCGGTTAACATTGTTGCGTAACTGAAAATCTGGAGCAACATGCACCCTGTGCCGCTGATGACACTGGAGGAGGAATAGAAAGAAGCCAACAGTGATGATCCTAAATGATTTTGGGTGTGTTGCACTTATGCACGTGCATGCCAGCAACCGCAACAAGCTGAACACAAAGTCGGTGAAGGTGGCCTTCCTTGGCTAAGACACCATGGGATACCACCTCTACAACCTCATTGCACGCAAGATCATTCGCAGTCATGATTTGGTCTTTCAAGAGGAAGTGAAGGGCTGGCCTTGGAACCCTACGATTGCAATTCCACTTGCTCCCACACTTGTGCCAGAGGTGGGAGAAAACCTAGTAATGGAAGAGGGTGATGCGGAAGATGGTGGTGATAGTGGCAATGACAAGGATGTGGAGGGAGCCGAGAAGGAGGAGTCACCAGCTGAATCAAATGAGAAGGAGAAGAAAATCAAGTCAGATAAGCTGCCCCCAAGGTCTGCATTTCTCAAAAAGGTACGAAGGACAGTGGGAAGCAGGTACGGCGTTCTGAGAGACTCGCAAAGGAGCAAACACATCAAGGGGAGTGGCTGAACCTGTGCACTACTCCACCACCAACGGAGTCCTGTCACCTTGAGCTCGTCTTCCTTACCGCCACCGATGACCTAATGGCGTTTTTCAAAGCCATGTGCAGTGTCAAGGTGGTAAAATAGCATGTTTCTGTAGACAGGGAGTGTGGTGCACTCTCGAAGAATGGCACCTGGACCCTCAAGGAAACTCCACATAGCAGTTGAGTGATTGGGTGTCGGTGGATCTTCAGGTGTAAGCCTAGTGCAGATGGTAAGGTGCTCAGGTACTAAGCACGACTGATCGCAAAAGGATATGCATAGATTAAAGGGTGTGGATAGCAGTGAAAATTTTGCACCTGTCACAAAGTTTCCATCCACCCGAGCAATCCTCTCTCTTTCTCCTGCTATGGACTGGAAAGTGCTCCAAATTCACGTGACATGTGCATTGCTGAATTGTGATCTCAAGGACAATGTGTACATGGAGCGGCCGGAGGGGCATGTGGTGGAATCCAAGGAGGATTTGGTATGCAAAATTGTGAAGGCCCCCTATGGCCTAAAGCAAGCACCATAAGCATGGTACCACAATATTGATGAGCACCTGGTTGGCCTTAGTTTTGTGCACAGTCAAGCTAACCATGAAGACAATGGGCGCATGAAAGAGGCAAGCCAGGATATCATCTTGCTCTACGTTGATGATCTGCTCAGTACCACTGACTCCAATCCTCCTTTGCATTATGGGAAGTCTCCTGTTGTCAGGATCGACATGAAAGACATGGGAGAGCTCAGTTACTACCTTGGCCTTTAGGTCAAGCATGCCCGGAAGCAGCAGACTTAAAAAAATTTGCAGAGCATGTATGTGAAAAAAAATTCAAGTGTTTCAAATGGCAGTGGTGCGCAAAGCCACAACACCTCTACTAGTGGGAGAAAACCTGCGCATGATGCAGAATCCGCTTGGCATGCAAGAGAGGAGCCGTATGGAAGCAATTCCAAATCAAGTAGTAGTTGGGAGCCCTATGTACAAAGAATTCAATACACGTCTCAACATGAGCCAAGCAGTGGGAGTGCTCAGCAAGTTTTACACGAATCGGGGCGTGCCACATTGGGAGGCGGTTACGTGCATATTGCACTACCTCAAAAGCATCACCATTCTTTGCCTCACATTCAACGGAAACAATGGCCTCATCCTCATTGGCTATAGAGACGCATATTGGCAAGGTGGCCTGGACACAAAGAAGTCGACCAGTGGGTTTTTGTGTCTGCTTGGGGGAGGTGTAACCAGTTAAAGATACAAGAAACAAGAGGGTGTTACCATCTCCTCCACCAAAGCAGAGTACATTGCCCTGAGTGAAGTAGCAAAGGAAGCCGTGTGGCTGCATTAACTGCTGGAAAGCCTTGGGAAGAAGTAGGCTGCAGAAACGTGCATTAAGCACACCGCCCCACATTACCACTTTATCCGTGAGCTCCTACAAAAGTAAGTGGTGCAAACATGATGTTGGTAGAATTCCTGACCAAGCCGCTGGCAGCACACCAAGTTCAGCAGCTGAGGGGACAGTGCGCACTTGTGTAATTTTTATTCTCACAAAGTGGGAGAATGATGGATATGAGGGTGCCATAAAGTGAAAAAAATGGATTGCTCAATAAAAATCATTCGGCAGTACAGCTGCATAGATGATATTTTACAGGTTCCAATGCACTTTACAGAGCTCAATTTGATTTCCGTTTGAGTGAGATATGACTTTCCAAAGTTTGGAGGTCACGGGTCCGGTTCAGGTGACAACGCCAGCACTCCCAACAAGCAATGTGGCCAGGATTATTGGTCTGGGAGGCAGAGAGAGGATTTCAAGTCCAAAAGGTGGCTGGAAGTCCACTAGATCTTTTTTACATGATTATGTCCTGCACATGTGGTGGAGAAGGAAGTTGTATGTGAATGTGACTATCGTACATCCCGCTAGTCTAGGAGTGCATTAGAGGGGGGACTTTGACAGAGTATAGCTTTGTGCTTCCTTGGCCAAATGAGGCATATAAGGGATTTTCAAAAATCTTTGTTCATTTGATTTCTCACTCAAGAGTCAAATCATCTTTTTGCGCTTGTTGCAATCGTACATTTGCTTTGGTAATTTCTGTTTGTACAGCATGCAACTCCCTCTCACAAACAGTTGGTCCTACCTATGCGGCTTTTGGTGAGCCATATCACCTCTTCAAGGGCTGTCTCAGTTCCCATCACTTTCCTTGATTTTTGTATCTTGTTTCTTCTCATCCTTTTCATAAATCATATAGTTGAGTACTTTTTCTGTCACGAGCGTCATTGTTGCCAATGCCTTTGTTGTCAACATCATCATTGCTGACGCTACCGTCATCTCTCTCATCATGCTTGCATTTTGGTTTGTTTCCACCACCATCACCATGACCACCTTCATCATTGTACTCATCATTTTCTTCCTTTCCTTCACCACCATCTTCATTGTCTTTGCCGCTGCCACCATCGTTGTAACTCTGGTTCTAATGGTTTTCTTTTTCATCATCTTTGCCGGTGTCGTCTCCATCACTGCCGTGACTGTTGCTACCATTGTCATTGTATTCATCCCTGTTTTCATTGCTGTGACCACGTCTGTTGTCTTTACTTCTACCATTGTCGTACTTTTTTTCATTTTCATTGTCATCATCGTCATCATTGTGGTTGCTATTGCTCTTGCTGTCATTGTTGTTTTCATCATCATTTTCATCTTTCACTTCTTTTTGGCTGATTGCATTCTTGCAACAGCCCCAAAATCTGCCCACTAACCTTGTTGATTTTCTGGGTGTCAGCCTCCCCAGCACTTCTCAACCTACTTTTATTCCTCCTCCATCCTACTTCATTCAACTTGGAAATTGTGTACATCGCCATTGTCGTTTTCTGTCTGCACCATCGTCAACGTAGCTTTTGTCCATGCCGTCTTCATTTTTGTAATCATCTCATGGTCATCGTCGCCTCCATTGTTTCCGCCTCCGCTGCTGTAATTACTGCCTTCCTTGTTCACTTTGTACTCATTGCCAGTTTCATCTTTTTTTTGTCATTTTTTTGTCATTTTCTACCTCTTCCATCACTTTTTTGCTGCCATTATCATCATCATTATCCCCACCATTGCTTTTGCCTCAATTGCCCATAATAATTGCAAACTCAAAACTATGTATGTGGACATTGTACTCATGAAGGAGCACAAAACAAATGATAGAAATTACTGCACATTTCCTTGAGATATCTTCTTTTCTTTATACAAAACAAGATGTGGTATGTGACAAGAGTGGGTTGAAATTTCATGGCAGGTTCATATGTATGTTTTATATATATATATAATTATTGCAGAGTTTGGGGTAATTCCTCCAGAAATTCTATCCTGGATGTCACTTTTTGCCTAAATTTTGTACTTGAAAATGAATATGCCAGAGTAATTTTGCCTTCGAGATCTGATTTTTTTTGTGTGTGTACAAAAGCCGGATAGCATGGCTTTTCAAAGCGGCCTTCCATTCTCTGGAGAACCTACCCCATAAAATTGCCAGAGATGTTCAGTGAAGCAGGAAAAGGGGTTGTTTTGTTGTCGGATTTGCGCATATGAAACCCAATGGTTAAACCTCAATGAATAAATATTCCAAATCATGCTGTTCAATGCAAAGATCTTGTGTTGCAGAAAATTTGAAAGAGACATGAATGTCAAGTTTTTTCATAACCATGAACACAGTGATCTAGAGAGATTGAGATTAGATTGTATGGATGACTTGAAAAATCCAAACAGATAGGAATGCACTAGTGGATGTTTCTGGATCCTCACAAGCTGTACCACCTGCTGAACTTGGCCAATAGAATCTCATAAGCTTTGGGGAGAGGGGGTGTACACAACCACAGCTCCCCGAATTTGTTAATCCCCCTTGTCTGAAGACGAAATTGTATTGGCCCAGTTTACTTGAGGGTGTAGCTGACAAGGAGTATACTAGTGTACGGAGAGAAGGATTTTGAGATCAGAAAAACAGAGTTAAAAAAAAAAATGAGATTGAAAGCAAAAGACAAAAGTGAAAAGCATGAAGTCATTCTGATACACGTCTCGCTACAATCCCTTGGTACACTTGAGGGACTTGGAGTGAGAGGGGAGGAGGGGCTCAATAAAGTTTTTCAATTTAAGCTGAAACAGAGTATTCAGAATCCACAAATGTAACCAGAAGTGTTTACAAAGACCAGATCATGTTGGATCTATGGCCATGAATAGCCGGTAACCCCAAAAAAAACATTGAAAACAAGAAGGACCATTTTGTGGTGTCTATCAGTTACACCACCCGCTATACTCTGCCCATACTCTATCAACTGGGGGGGGGGGNAAGACATCTGGAAAGAATGATCAGATTGAAATGAATTGTGTACATCAGTGTAAACAGGAAGGAGTCACTCCGATACACACCAGCTACTCGACCTCAGTACAGTTGGAGGGTTGGGGCTTTCGAATTGATATTTTTCACAAATGCATGCCCAAACAAATTGTTGAGGTCATGCAAAAATAGATCGGCACCCACATTGTTTTAAAACCTCAATTGACTTTGATCAACAGCTGAAGATTTGTTTTCATCTAAATGAGATAGATAAACTAGTTCACATTTTCAGGTATCTCTCAGATACATCACTTGCTAACCTTTTCCAATACAATCTCAAATTTTTTGTGGGTTCCTCATTGCTGAGGCTCCAGCCAGGCCCACGCATCCTTAACAAACAAAATTTTATCGGCAGAGTGTATTGGAGGGTGTAGCTGAGATGATTGTAAACAAATAGACCAGTGCATGGAGTGAGAGAGGTTCAGAATGGACGGAATGATACATTAAAAGAACAATGAAAATTGATTGCAGAGATTAGATTAGTGTACCATATAATTACCCCGATACATACCTCTTTTCACTTGGCGGATACATTTCAGTGGTTTGGGGGGGTTGGGGTCCGATGGAATGGCCACAATGAATGAGTGAATCAATCCGCACGACTAGGTTAGTGCTTGGAGTGTTCTCTAGAATACAAAACGGAATGAATATGAATTCTAAAAATTATTCAAAGATAATAGAAGCTTGAATCTTCTTGCCAAGAAATCACTTTAGGGGTCAATACATAATTAAGTCCAATAACAAATACATTCTTTACACCTAAAAGGAAAAACTAGACATATTCTTTTGAGATGGTTTTTCAAAAGTATTTAGGATGGAATTACTATGTACACTCATGTTCAAGTGGTTATAAGAAAAAACTCAACATAAAAAGCATCCTTCGAAGGTACTTGAACTTGTGTTCCTAATACATATGTTCTGTGGTGTATACGACTTCCCTAATTAACCATACCTTCCACCCCAAATACCACTACTTATCCCTCCCATCCCATTGAACTCTGGGCCTTGAAGAAAATGTTCACATCATTGACCAGCAAGGGTAAAGGAGCTGCAGGAGGGGAACAGCTTTCTATGCTTCACATTAATCATAATGGCCTCAACTATGAAGAAACAAAAACCCATTTTGTATTGTTGCGAATACTCAGAGATTCCACATTCCTTTTATTCTTGAGTCCCACCTCACTATGTCATCATTCATATGGTTCTGATTTCCTTTTTTCTCATCATCTTCACATTTTCATGGCTAAGGTAAATTGACACAAGAATCTTTTAAATCATTATCTTCAGAGTTTATGGGTATTATTGATTGATGACCATTGGTGCCATGTATGCCGTAGCACAGTGCATTGATTGCAAAACATTCTGGTAAAACTTACACAAGAAGCTCCATGTCCACCCTGCCCAGTCTTTGCTTGGACAGTTCAATCTTACATTTTCCCACTTCTGATCAATCCCTTCTCCACCCACATCACTACGTACATGATATCTTCCGCAATTTCTACCTGTAAGGGCTGTGTCTCCAACTCCTACAATTAGGTCATTGTTGGATTTCACATAATGGCAACCAAAGCCCGCTCGAGGATTTTTCCCCTCTGCATCACTTAGGGGGGCAAACGTCATCAACAGCCTGTACAGAGAGACTCAAGTATTTTGAGTTTCCGAAGGTCCATTTCTGTTTTTGCCTCACCCCCTTGTTCTAGGTCTAAAACAAGGGGGATATCACCTTGAACTCGTGACTTCACACAAATACTCCGGTCTAAACAATTATAGTTTGATTGAAACAAAGTTAAGTTTTGTTTTTGACTCATCGGCGCAAAATCGTCGCGTGCAAGACACAATCTGTGATTTTGTGCCGACATCTCTCGTGTTCCCCTTGCTCTTGCTCTTGCTCTATCCCTCGTCCTTGCTTGCTCTTGTGAGTAAGGAGGGCAAGCGAGGGTAAGGGCACGAGGCCACAGGCCTCTACCCTCAAGGAATTACAACCTCCTAGCTGTGTATCAAGCTATTACCTTGATCAGCGGCCAGTGGCTTGCCGGCGTGTGGCCGGCCGGTCACCTGAACAGCTGCCAGCTGACCGGTAGGCAGCGGGTGGCTGGCCACCGCGGTGGCTTGCAGCCACCCCTGTGCCATCAAGAGGTGGGAGGGCCGAACCAACCCTCTTGTTACATTCCTTCCCACTTGTTATGAACCGTCCCAGTTCATGACCAACAAGTGAGAGTGCCAGATAGTGAGTCATCAACATTGTGAAAGAAAACTAATGATTTCAATCACCAGCTAAACATGAACACGTGCACGGCACTTGCACCTAAGCTGCATCTTATTGGTCAGCACAGCTTGCGGCCTCTTCCCTTTAGGTTAGAGCATCCGCGTGACAACAATGTTGAGCGTCCCCAATATCCTATGGTTGCTGTCCAAGAATGTTGCCCTACAGAAATGCTTTTCACTTTTTTTCATGTTCATTTGGTGTGCCTTGCCACGTGCCAATATGTGTGCGCTGCTAGCTCACTCTTGTACTCGTTTACCACCCTTGTGTACAAACAAGATTTGGGCTCCCAAGAGTTGTGTTTAGGTCCACAACTGGCCCAATGAACGAGGTATTCCCAAACAACACGTGATAGGATTGTACGCTCTCGGTGCTGGAGTAGGCAAAGGACCTCTTATTGGCCGTCGACAATAAGGACTGCTAGTGGTGGATGAATGGTTTTTTCTACCGTGTATGGAGCCAGAAAGCTCCTAAAAAACATGGCATGTATCCCCATACTCAGTGAAAATAGCAATTGGTATGCCACCAGGCCGATGCGTGCCACAATGGGAAATGGCCCAATCCACTTCGATAGAAGTTCTCGCACCATTTGTGACTTTAGCCGAAGGTTCTTAGTTCTAAGCAACACTTTGCCACCGATGTCAAACAAGACCTCACAACGACATTGTTCGAACATGTCTTTTAACGTTTTTGAGCAGCTTGAAGGTGACCCTTTGCCTCTTGGAACAAGGACTCTATGCACTCGGCAAAGGCTTGAGCAAAAGGAACCTATCCTCTTGTATTCCCATTCTTCACTAATGAAAGAAGGCACCACTTGATGCCGACCACTATTCATCACAAATGGTAGGAACTATGTATACTCATTCACCATGTTGTTCACGGTAAACTTTGCCGATGGTACGATTTTTTCCTAGTCATTCATGGCAGGGTCCATGTACATACGGAGTACTTTCTCCAGAGTGTGATTCATGTGCTCTGTTCTTCTGTCAGATTTAGAATGAAAAATTGTTGACATTTATGACTTACTGCCAAAGTACTCGTGCATCTTTTGCCATAACTTACTGGCAATTTTTCAATCTTGATCAGTGATAATGCACAGCGGCAAGCTGTGGTACTTCCTGACACCCTCAAAGAAGTGATGAGCGGTCTCCTTTGTGTTCATATTAGTGGTTGTAAGAATGAAGTGTATTATCTTTGTCAGAAGATCTACAACCACTGTTATTGCATTGTGGCCATGGGTCGTATCCAGAAGACTAGTAATGAAGACCATGTTGACACACTCCCATGGAGTACTAGGGATGCGAAGCTGTCGGAGGATTCCAACACGCTTTTTGTTGCTATCCTTGTTCCAAAGACATGGCTCGCATGTAATGCAATACTTATAGACATTCACACTCCACCCTATCCACCAATAGTGGTCCAAGAGTGCATACCCTATTTTTAGGTCTCACATGACCTGCGGTCGGCGGGTTGTGGAACTGGACATAATCATCGCTTGAAGGTCTCTCGAGTTTAGCACAACAACTTGTTCTCCCTGCCAAAATATTCCTGCGGCCTCTACCAATCCATACATGTCTAGACTACAAGAGTCTTGAAACCAAGAATCCACGCAGTATCACATCCAAATACTGTTTACAGAGCCATTGTAGTGGATAATCTTTCAAGGTGGTTACCACAGAGGTGCAGGAGGATCTGGTGCTTGCATTGTTGCTGTCACAATAGCCATAAAACACCCAACCTTGGTGATTGCTTTAATTTCTACAGGCTATTGGCTAAGTGGATCAACCACGTTGATGTGTCTTGGCCAATTTATCCATATGAACTAGAATCGGCTTTAGTATTTGCTCCAACGCGCCAATCATTTTCACATGTTGGGTTGCATTTGAAAAACCACCAAGAGTTTATGGCATGTCACGACTGCCATACCCCTTCCAGCGCCTTCAAGGTGGTAACGCCACATCATGAAAGCGTGTACCACTGCAAGGAGCTCTTGATCCTCATTTGTGTATTGCATCTCAGTGGGGATGACCTTCCGGCTCTCATGTGGAGCTGGGTGACCGTTTTGTATGAGGACTTCTCCAAGTGCTACTATCAATGCATCACTTTGTACCTTCCACGGTTGCATTAGGTTGAGAAGGGCTAAGATGGGAACTGTGGATAGAAGCTCTTTGAATTTTTGGAAGGCATTCTTGTAGTCAGATGTTTAATCCTAATGCACGTCTTTTTGTGTAAGTCTGGTTAACGGCGCTACCAGTGTCAAATACCCTTGCATAAACGTCAGAAATAGTTGGCAAGGCCAAGAAAAGACCGAATCTGCCCGACGTTTTCCAGGCTTGGACAATCCACCATGGCTTGGACCTTTCATGGGTCGACATAGATGCCATCCTTGCCGAATATGTTCCCAAGGTATTTGAGCTCCTCTTGTGCAAACTTGAACTTGCTCACTTTTGCATAAAACTTCTGTCCCCGAAGGATCACGGGGACTTTGCACAGTTGTTTTATGTGCTCTTCCATGGATTTGGAGAAAACCAGGATGTCGTTGAGGTAAACAAAGAAAAAATTCCTGATTTTCTTGGTAAATATTTGGTTCATTTCTCCTTATAAGGTTGTCGGGGCGTTTGATAGCTCGGAACTCATAGTGTCCCATCCCATGTGCGTCTGAAACGTTTTTTAGGGTACACCTTCTGTGATGTGGATTTGATGGTAAGCTTGAGACAAATCCAAGGACAAAAAAACCTCTGCCCCTTGGATTTGGTCAAACAGGTCTGCAATCCACGGTAAGGAGAATACATTTTTCACCATTAGCTTTTTCAGTGCCCACTAGTCCACGCACATACGTAAACCACCATCCTTTTTTCACAAAAAGGATTGGCGCACCGTACGGTGCACTACTTGGCTCAATCCACCCTTTTGCAAGGTACAATTTTATTTGCCGTTTGGCCTCTTGCCTTTCTCCTGGACTAAGGCGATACATGGGTATGAATGGAGGGGTCACTAGTGGTTGCAGCGGAATCTTATGGCCCATGTGTTGTTTTGGTTGAAGCCCAGCCAGCGGGTCTTGGAATGTATTAAACAACTCTCTTGTGGCGTGCCTTCTTTTATGTGATCCTCAACTTTCTGCAACTAAGCCAAGAGATATCGATACCCTTGTTGAGTTCGTCTCTTGACCTGCATAGCAGACAAGCTGGCATAGACATTTAGTTGGGTCGATAACAATTCCGTACCTAAGATCAACATAAAGCAATGTTGTCCCTTCCAAAGGATCACATTTTGATTCAAAGCACATCAGAGCCTTGTTTTCACAAAACCAGGCATCGCCTAACATCACATTGAACGGATCAAGAAGGTTGAGTACCTTCAACATAACACTCTATGTGTAACCTTGAATGCAAACTTTTTCTTTATAGGTACTGATCACAGGTACCGTACAGTTGTCACCAACGATAACTGTGCCATTTGATGGCTTGTACTTGAGGCCCAACTTTTGGATAAAGCCAATGCTAAAAAAGGAGTCATCTCCTCCAGTGTCAGCCTGTATATTCACGAGTGCAGTTGATAGATATCTTTTGAAGTGCATTGTCTTGTTACCTCCACTCTTCCAAGTGAACAGGCTCGATGACGACAATCCGAGTTTGTGATAAACATGGAATCTATACGCTAGAAGCCACAAATCTCGTGATTTACCCACTTGAGTCCAGATCTTGTGGGAGAGTGTGAATTTGGCTAGGACCTTCCAGTCTTGAAATTGGACCGGGTCAGAATCGTCAACCAAAGGTACAAAGAACGTGATTGAACTCATCGCTTTGAGGGTGTTTATTTCAATCACTGCGTTACACAACTCTTGCATAGTGGTCAATGTTGCTACCACAAAGCATGTATGATCATGCATCTTGTCCAGAGATGCAAGGTTTAGTGGGCAATGCCAATCAACAAGTGTAGAATGAGGCTCAACAAGAGGGGAGAAAAAAACAAAGAAATTGGAACTCCACATAAACTCCAATTGTCTAACATGAATCCACACTCGTGATCAAGTTTTGCCCCTGAGTGGTCCCCACTAACGTCACTCAAGGGTGGGGAAAACCCGCCCAACGCCCTTGTCTGTTACCACCACCGGGTCCATTGCCTCGACCACGGCCATATCCACGGCCCTGTCCGCAACCTCCTGCTTTACCATCTCCACAAGGTGACATAGCTGCGGTTAATGCCGCAGCCTCTTTCCCACCACCAGCCGCCTCAGGGAACTGGGCCCTAAAGTGGCCAGGCTACATGCAGTTGTGACAAAGCTTGACACGGAAGGCTGTATTGCGACGCTCATGCACTGCCTACAGATTTTCATTGTCACGGCTATGTTTGTTGTTGGGGACCTTGTTCCCACCAGCCTTCTTCGCTGGAGGGTTTGTGAGGTGCTTGCCCTTGGCCTTGCCTCGTTGTCCGACTAACCCACCAGCCCTTGCAGCGTCCATGCACATGTCACAGCCTTGATATGCACGGGTATTTGGCCGTGCATCAGAGTAGTGCTTTGGGTTTACCGAATACAATTCACTCATGTAGTCACGCAACGCCCTCCAACTTGTCCAAGCTGGCCAATCGCCATCGTGGGTGGTCTTGTCTTTCATCTTCTCTCTGGTCAGATCGTCCCGCAAGTACTTTAGCAGCATGTACTTTGGGTGTCTGAAGCTCTGGACCCTATTGTTCTTGGTGATTCTTTTGGCTTCCTCCATGAATGCGGTGAACTTGCTCAAGTAGTCTTCGAGCAAGCTACCTAGCTGCTTGAAGTCCTTGGTCTTGTGGCAAGTGTGATACGCCTTTTCACACTGGGTGTACGTTTAACGCATGATCATGCACAAGGCCTCCCACGACATGGTGTGTGCTCCACTCCTTAACCACGTACTTGACGAGCTTGCCCTCAAGTCGTGTCGCATTGTGTTCCATACAATTTAGCTAGTCAGTCAGCTTCACGCCCCTCCACAAGACCTCCACATTGTGGAGGAAGGACGTGTTCATGACCGGCCCCAAAGTCATTAAGGTAGGCAAGTTGTTGCTACCAATGGAGGTTGTATCAATACCTATGACCCGTTGCAATTGCTATTGCATCCGTACCTGGATCACGCTCTGTTTAGCCTTGTCAAGGTTCTCGCATCGGCGGCTTGCCTCATGAGCAGCCAGGCGCTGTAGCTTGCGATCACGGTTGAGGTCGGTGATGCTCTACTTGATGTGGGCCAGCATGTTTTCAAACGCAAACTTCAACTCTGATGTCTTTAGAGCGTCGATGATAGCCTCCAAGTTCTCGCATAGTCCGTACACCTTTAGCCTAGTATAGGAGGGTATAGTTTGCGTACACGCTTCCGAGGAGTCCCAGATTTTGGAGGAGGTTGTTTTCAGCAAAGACACTCAAGTGGGTGCTTGTCTGCCCCTTCGAGGCTAAATTGTAGGAGGGAGGGTACACCCCCACTCCTCCGGATGGGACTGCACCTCAACCATTGGTAGTCATCTTGAGGTGGCCCGCCGCCTCGGCAGCCAAATCAGGAAGCTTTTGGCGGTCGTTGCAAATTGCTCTCATGGAAAAGTCGTCTGGCTCATGCTCGCGGAAATTTCCTGTGTGGGCTCTTTCAACGCCTTTCCTGTTGCCGGAAACCTCGCTGCTATCGGCAGCTTTAGGCGATCCGGTGAGCATTTTGCCCTTCTTGAGCAACAGGCTCAAGCTGGCTGTACGAAGATGGCAATGATCTCATTCCTCATCGTCTCCACCTTCGTGAACGTCGTGTGCTTTGTGGGGGTCCACACTCAGGTGGTCCTCCTCGAGCACATCATCCATCATGTAGGATTCGCCCACGTGCACGTCGATGTGCTCATCGAGCACTTTTCCAGCTTCCGCATGCTTCTCGGTGTTGTTGAAGTTGGCATTGGTTTTGTTTGATGGTACGGTTGCCTTTGGTTTAGCAACCGCGCTCGCGATGGCAGCTCCCAAGACTTGGATTCCACCGAGGGCATGTGGTGAGGCCATCACCACCTTGCCCTTCTTGGACTTGGACGGTCCGACACTTGCCATTCCTTCACCCGTGCAACTAGCACGTGAAGACCATTGTGAGGGTCACCCTATGACCTTGGAGAGGTGTCGCCTCCAAAAGTCACCTTGCTCTCACAACTGGTGAGGTAATTATGAAAATTATTTCAATCTTTCTAGGCCGCCACGGTCAGCACAATGACATGGTAAAACATAGTATTGTTCTATGCCGCCACGATCAGCACAATCACGTCGGCAAATCTCTAAGCCATGAGTCATGCCACTAGGTAAGCTACAAAGCCTAGACAAGTAAAGCAAGGACAAGATCAAGAAACTACAAGAATCTGAGCACCGCTCAAAAAGGTGAACGGGAGGGGGGTCAATTCTACCTAAGAGTTTACACCCCCACACGCTCCCTCCTTACTATTCTTGTCTTATGGCGACACTTTGTCTTCTTTTCTTCTCGTCTTTCTTGGCCTCTTCTTGCGTTCTCTTGGTGTGCCTTGCGCCTCCTTTGAGGCACCATCCTTGTGCTCCATGGCAATGGGATGGCCTCCGAAAATTCTCAAAGTGTCGCCTTCCTCTTTTTTTTCCTTTTTCTCTCACACTGTGAGAGCCCCTGGTCTTGGGCAAGGGCACTGCTCCAATTTTTGGTTGAAGAGGGAAAGAGGGAACCTTAAAAATTAAGGCAAAGTGGGAGTTTTGGGGGTGGGCACTCCCCGTCCGGTCCAAGAAAAATCCACCTAGTCCCCTGGTGAGGTGAAGATGCTTAGAGGAGCTGGCAGAAAAAAATGGAGCTCCTCAAGAGCTTTCCGATGTACTTTATGGCCCTTTAAACTGTTATATTATAATCCCATACCCCTCTTTGGTGTTTATGGCACTATTATAGCTCCTTGTGGTGTTCTATATCTCTTGTAGCCACCAGAACCGTTGCACCCTTGGTCGTGAGGGTCGTTCTACTCTGAAAACCATTGAAACGGCTGTCTCCAGCTCTTGTACTTAGGTCATCGTCGGAGTTTGCACTGGGAGTCCAGAGCTCAGTCGAGGGGTTTCCCCCTCTGTGCTAGTTTGGGGGGAAATCGTCAACGACCCGTGGAGGGAGACTCGAATGTTTTGAGTCTCTGGAGACCCATTTCCGTTTTTACCGCACTTCCTCATTTCGGGTCCAAAACTAGGGGGCTATTAGCTCAAAGTCGTGAGTTCACACGAGTTTTCTGGTTTCAAAATTTGTAGTTTGACCTAAACAGACTCGAGTTTTGTTTTCTATGCGTCAGCGCAAAACCATCGTGTGCAAGGTACGATTAGCGATTTTGCGCCGACATCTCTCATACACTCCTCGCTCTTGTTCTATCCCGCGTCCTTGTCTGCTCTCGCGAGCAAGGAGGATGAGCAAGGGCAAGGAAACGAGGCCACAAGCCTCAAACCTTGAGGCCTCGTGGCCTTTTGGCCGCCGATTGAGCCACCAGCTCGATCGGCGGCTGGTGGCTCGCCGGCGGGTGGCCAGTCTACTGACTCGCCACCCGACTGGTCACTTGACTGGCCGCCGGCCACCCGGCCGGCCGGAAGCCAGCGGGTGGCTGGCCACTGGCCAACCCTAGCAATAGTGAGGGGTGGCTTGCAGCAACCCACTCGCTATTGCAAGGAGGGAGGGCCAAACCGGCCCTCCTGCTACAGCATCCCTTTATTTCCAAAATTGCATATCACTTGGTTCATGGCCCATCTTGACCGGATTCATCACTCTACAATCCTCCATATCCCCATCTCGTCCAAATTTATGAAAAATCACCCTCCATATGTACACTCATGTCTTAGTGTACATGCTAAGCAAACACCATAGGAACATTCATATAAGTTTCATAAATGACTCTTCTTCATTTCCTGGCACCACCATTTTTTTGCACATTGGTTCGAATATGATTGGAACATATGGTGAAGTAATAGGTGACCTAGTTTGGTCCTAAGCACATGCTTTTCCACATTTGCATTAACGTAACTTAGCTATTCCTATCCGCTCTCTCGTGAATCGGGTTCTCTGGACCGCAAGGGTCCTTAATGAGAAAAAACCTCTCCCCTCATCGTACCCGGTTGTGGGTTTTTGTTTTTTTCTTGCCCGGGCTCATTCTTGGCCCTACGGTAACGGGACCCAGAAGGTTCCCTTCTATTGTATGGGGAATCTTTGAACCCCCGACTCAAACCACTCGTAAACGCAATGTTAGAACAGTCAAACTTTGACCAAATCCATCCCCTAATCACAACTGGGGTTGTGGGTTTTTTTTTTCTTTTTTTGGGCATAGGCTCCTGCTGGGCCCCGCAGTTGCGGGGTCCAGCAGGTTCCCTTCTATTTTACGGGGAGTTCTTGGATCCACCAATCAGACCACACAAAAACCGGATACTCAGAAAGTCGAACATTCACCAAACCCATACCCTAATCATACCTAGGATTATAAATTTTTTTTTCTTGCCTGGCCTCCTACTGGGTCCCGCGGAACCGGGGCTAGAAGGTTCCCTTCTATCATATGGGGGATTCTCGGATCCCCCACTCAAACCATTCACAAACCGGATACTCAAACAGTTACAAATCCTGCCTTCAAACCCCATTCGCAGAAGTCGAGGAAGTCGTGAGGTATACACTAGTGTAGATTTTGCACCTTCAACCACATACACCCCCTCGTACACTCGTGGGGACCTGGGGGAAGGGGGGGGGAGACCGAGTGAAGTCAACAGACCCATCCTCCCACCCTTAAAAGAACATAATAGTGTACAAGGCGAGTGTATGAGACGATGTATGTGGGAGGGGTATTCGAAATGACACTAGTGTAATCTCGTGGGAGATTTTCGAGGAAGTCGTGAGATGTACACTGTTGTACGTTTTGCAACTTCCACCACATACACCCCCTCATACACTCGCCTTGTACACTCCGTTGAGGGGGGGGGGGGGGGAGACCGAGCGATGTCAACAGACCCGTCTCTCACCTCCTCCTTAAAACAAGAAATTTTATGAGGCAAGTGTATGCAACGGTGTATGTGGGAGGTATAAAAAAGACACTAGTATAGTCTCGTGAGAGATTTTCTAGGAATTTGCAATATGTATACTAGTGTACATTTTGTGACTTCCACCATATACACTCCCTCATACACTCACCTCATACCCTTCACAGGGGGATGAGGGGTGGACAAAGCGATGTCGATGGATGCGTCTTCCCATCCCTCCCTCCAAAAAATGGGAAAGTGTATGAGACGAGTGTATGAGACGTTGTTTTTGGGGGGATATTTAAAACAAAATCTCATATATCTGTGTGAGATACTTTCCACGTTTTACAACTCCCACCACACACACCCCCTTGTACACTTGCTTTGTACACTTCGGGAGGAGGGGGGGTGGGGGGACTCGTCCAATCAAATGTTTTGTATATGCATAAAAGTGTTCCATGTATGTGTGGAAGTATCTCGTACATGCGAGAAAGAGCCTAGAATCATGATATAGGGGGTCTGTCAAAGCATGTGCACAAACTATGTACTGTCAGAAACTTTTAGCAGACCTATAATGTTATTAACTTAGAGAAACACATTATAGCCCTTGTAACCTTCTAAGAAGCTACCTTTATTTGTAGGTAACCATACCTCGAAACCTTAACTACCTCAGCCAAGGAGCGTGCTCAACTTCACGCCTAATACACCATAAGCGTCTCTCTCACCATCAGGCTGCCCTCCTCAAACGGAATCATGAACGCCACAAACCTTCTCCCCTCCTCTCTTGTAAGATATGTCCTTGCTGGTCCCCATGAAGGATACTGGCACTTGGAGATTGAGATGGATTCCTCCAGTCCTCTCCTGCTGTCATTGACATGGCCTCAATTGAATTGAACTGTTTTATTACTCCTGCCTTTTCAATCGACCTGAGCTTATTTTTGACTTCTCTCCTCTCCTTCCATCTGCTCATCATAAGTGCCTACCTTATCAAATCTCCTCCATTTTTATTCTTCTATTGCAAAACATGAGATTTCCTCAGATATCCTTGCTGAGGCATCTCATAAGGCTTGTGGTTCATGTGTCCTTGGAGAAGTTTAGAAATAGCTTGTACCTACTAGGTCATTCCAACAGCTTCCATACTACAGATTCCTCCTTGAAACTCTGTGTTACAGCTTTGAATGTTCTGTCTCCCTCACTATCCTTGTTTACAACAAGGGAAATCACTAAGACATCAGTATGATTTGGTATGTCTCCCTACTCAACCATGAGAACAAGATTCTTGCAAAGGTGCTCACATCCCTCCTTGCCAAAGCACTTCCCTTTGTGCTTCATCAATGTATGATGGTTTTGAAAAGGAAAAGAATTATCCATGACGTCATCCAAGTTCACGATATTCATCATTATGCAGTATGCTCTCAAATTCCTCCCTACTTCATCTCTCTAATCTCTGAAAACATTACAATTTGCTTCATTGTGATAACGAATTCCATCCTCTTTTGCATCTGAGTCAGAGTTCGTCATCCATCTTTTGTACACTCCTTGATTAGTGTACATGGAGTTCCTTCAAACATGTTTGTTGGAAGGTCAAGGGGTTTTGTCCATGCAATGTACCTGGTTTTATTCAAGACATCCTGAGTGGTTTTCCCCTTTGTTATGATGATTTGAGAAACATTCCTTACGCGAACGGACCCGTCGAACTTGTTTGGCGCCAGTACACCTCGGAATTGGGGTCACGCTGGTCAGCATCTCCTTCGCATGAGGCAACAGAGAGGGGGGGCCAAGGGGGGATGTGGGTTTGGGTGTGAAGTGTACGTGGAGATAGTCAGTGCAAGTGTATATAGCATACAATGATAGCAATAAAGAAACTTTTGACCAATGAACTGGCATGTAGGAAGGTGCTGCAACAACACGGACCGAGTCCAATCCCTATTTGTTACACTTAGGAAAAGAAGATGAGTCAAAAACTTGGATAGAGTATTTGCTGCTATAGATTACTGCATACGTTTATGGACATATATATGCATTACCATTTGAATTATTTGATTCAAAAGATATTGAATTCATTCCATTGGTGTTTCACATATTCGGATCTACCACGGCAACAATCATCACAATTTCCATACATGCCGCGTTGTTTACCGACACTTTTTTTCCTCTCCTGATGGAATGATAATTCCTCTCCATTTTTATGTGGTCAGTTCTCGTCTTACATCTTAACTCAAGTTTCTTGAAATGATCTGGTCCCTTTAAACTCCGTGTATTGATGCAAGGTGCTTTTTTTTCTTTCTACGAACCATCCGTGAATTATATGTGAACATATTCAGCATTCCAACATATGCACCATTGTAAACTTGCCACTTCAAATGGCCTGTACAATATTGGTCAGGAGGGAGCGGGAGACGTTTGCTGGTGGATGACCGTACAATCTACCCTCCCACCAAAAATGAAGATCATTAGGCCGTTTTCCAACTGTGATTACATATGAATGAATGACGTTGGCACCCGTAATGTACACTAGTGGTGCAATATGTTCAAGCCGTCAGGATTGAGATCAATATTCTATATCAACAGGAGCAAATTCTATGCCATCGCAATGATGCACAATCATTGACTGTGAAATCATTTCTTCCTAATCTTTCTTGCATTTCCGTTGTCATTTGATACGAAAATCAGGCTGTTTGACTGCAATGTATGAAAATAGTCATGTGAAAGTGTGGGAAAGGAAACTCTGGACCAGAATGCTCCTCGAGTGGAGTGAATAGGATAAAACTTTAGCCTGTCATATAGCATCTTCCAGTCGCAACTCATTGTCATTGTGCCCACAATGACGATGGCTCATCAGACAAGGATTGTACTTGTCTTACCATGCTGTGTGTGTCTCACATACAGCACAGGCAATTTTCCAACAAAAAGTCTTGAAATTGAAGATGAATGGTGATGGGCCTTTTGATTGTTCGATCCAGTGACGAATATCAGCCGAAGTATGCTCGGACCCAGCTATATGTCTCCAGATTCTGACCATGTCCCGACTCTTTGGTTGGACAGTCAGGGGTACACTTTTTGGGTAAGCGTATAGATTTCTTTATTGAAAAATAATGGCGTCGATGTTGTAAGGAGACCTTCAGAAGGAAAGGACAAAAAAAGGAGAAACTAATACGGTTGCGACACGCACCAGCCTGCCACGAGAAAAAACTGTGTCTTTGTAACCATGTCATTGGAATGAAATCCTCGATCTTCAAGTGGGTCCATCCTTCGCTTGTTCATCAAGAGATGGATCAAATCCAAGAATGTTTGATTTAAACAGACATTTTCCTAAAAAAATCTCAGAAAGAGAATGAAATGTGCGAACTCACTTCACAACACGTAATATGTCACATTTTTTGATTTTTTCATCTTATGAGGGTGTGGTCTGGTCTCATTAACTTCAGGGAATTGCAAGCAGGGAAAAAAATGGAATTTCCCTTCCAAGAAGCTTCCTAAAGCACAAAGTTTACCAAGTATATTTGTGGAATCTATAAATCACATGTATACTCCTTTCTTGGCAGATTTCCAGCCTCAAGTAATGTCCACACAAATGCATCACAGCGAAAAGGAAACTGCTATGTTCCTTATTTTTTATGGGACATTGTGTTGTACACATGTCTGAAGGTGCATGTTTTCAGGATGATTGGGACTAAAATTTCATCTGGTCATTCCTCCAATCTTCCATCGTGTGAAACACCTTCATCACAATACTCATACCCACTTCCTTATTAAGTTTTCTCTCACTGCTGCGGTCTCTCTCCAATCTGGAGTTCAATAAATCTCTCGCATCATCCCCCTTGTTTTTATCTGCACACTCCAACCCAAAGAGGATTTCCTCCAAGCCAGACAAACTTGTTTCCTTACAACCATTAAATTCAAATCCCTCTTTAAGTGTGTCAATCACCTTGCTGTGATCCTCTCTTCTGGTCACAAAATCATGGTTTCAGTCCAACTGTTACACACAACAGCTCCATAAAGTGACCTTGACACCAACTACAACAAGAACTTCATTATCCATATCAGATATCACATCCTTGTTCTGCCATCATCTCCCTGCCCTATCCCCTCCATCCCTGTTTAAATTTGATACCATATTCTCTCCCCCTCACTGGACCCCAGCTTTATCAAGGATATATTGGTCAAACTGACTGATTCTATGTCGACAGAGGCTCACGTCCTGCTCCCGACCAAAATCATTGCCATACATACCTATCTCAATAAAAAAATTCCTTTCTTTTAATCATGTCTTCCCTCCCCTCCTCAACATGTAAAATATATCAATACCATCCTCAACTTCATTTCATCCAATAAAAACTGTAGGCGCATCACTGCTAGATTTCGATTGTACTCACTAGAGATTGTGTGTGACTTTGAGACCCAATGTGGTTTGGGATTTGTCTCGCCTACCCTTTGCACTACCGCTCAAGAAGCCAAATGGGACCATTTTTCTCTCGCACGAGGTAAACTGCATTGAAAACCCAGTCATCTCTTCACGCTTTTCCAAAATCAGGCCGATTCTTTCTCTCTCTCACCTGCACATTGGTTAGCTAAAACTCCAGTCACTCCAAACCCAGATGGTGCCTCACATTTCAGCAATTACCCCCCTGTTCTTCGGAATACCCTGCCCCTCAACTCCTTTTCAAATATCTTAGTCACAAATACACTACATACCACCATCTCATCTGTAAATCTCATTCATCCCTTGTCATTTCTCCTTCAATGTCATTGTTTCTTACTAAGAATATCACACTAAGAATCCTAGGCCTCTGTTGTCTTTATTAGTAGCCCAACGATGATGATCTCTGATGTCCTTAAATCTATAATCATGCCTTGAAGCCGTATCCTTCATCTTGGATCCTCCATCCTGGAGACATTGAATCGTACCAAAACTTTCACAATCCAGGACCTCACCGGCCTCCCAACATCCATGGTCTAATATCTGCTTCCCTCCTCCCTAACACAATACCAAGTCCTTTTTTTGTTCCTTCCTTAAGCTGTATCTCCCTCCTCCACCCTTGGTTTTGACAGCACATGACTCACAAAAATCTCCCTGCCTACATTTTTGTAAAAGAAAAAAAATCTTTCACATGGGCTTCCGCCCGCCATTCTATTTCTTTGTATCTCCTCTCTTTTACCACGCCATCGCTCCTTCATCTCCACTCACAACTCCTCCTTTTGACTTTCATGAAGGATAAACCTATGAATCATTTTCCGTTCCATCTACATGCCACAGAGTTCTCCTCCTTTCTCTTGACCTCCACTTCAGGAACATCGTGACCACAATCATTTTCTTCTCCATCCCAAAAGCTCAATGCACCCAATTCATAAACTTGGATTAACATGGCCTTTGTCCTCTTTGAAAACAAGATAGGACCATTGAACACTGCTTCCTTCTATGTCCAAGAAGACATGCTCTCACTGATATCTTTCAATACATTTGTGGCAACCTCTTCCCACACATCCCCGCAATTCACATGATATCCTTCTTGGACCCCTTGAACCTGTTTCCTTTTGTGCCATCTGGTTTTTCATTTGAACTACGCATTTTCATCTCACTTGGTAAGAAGGTTGGGCACACTCTTCTATTTCCCCACTTCCAAAGCCACAACAAGCTTCCACTGGGCGCTCAAACAGCACATCTGGTTCCGATCCTCTCTTTTCTTTGCCGCGGGAGGAAAAAAATCCAAAATACGTCTCAATTCTTTTGTTTCCAATCTCTTCCATCCCATCGAGATACCTCATCTTCTCACAATAGACCTAGGTGTTGCTTTTGGTTTTCCTCTCCTTTACCCTTTGGAGGAGACCTCCAATCATTTACTTCTTTCCACCTTCCGGTTATCCTTGAAGAACTATGTTCAGTCCCCAGGCTTCTTTTGGTCCCAAGGTAACCCCTCCCAATAAAAACAAGGGAGAGGAAAGAAATCATCGTGGTCTCCACAAGACAAAAGGTTTATAGCAGCCATCTCCATGAGTTGAATAGATATTCTCCCACATCTAGAAGTTGAATGATAACAACATTCCGTGCAAGCATGCTTCCCTACATCCCGGAGTGGGGGTTTGTGCCAGTTCACTGACATACACAATTCTCTAAACTGCACAAGTGGGAATTATCATCCTATCATTCATATCCCACCATTCATGAACCTCCTAGTTTTTACGGCGTTCATCAAATGCAATTTTGGCCAACTTCCTTGACCTCTGGTGTTCTGTTCGAATAGGTTCGATATTTTGATACTGGTTGTTTTACTTATTCACAGTTCTAGAATTTGTAATGCAGCGCCTTCAATTCTTCAAAATCCCCGACTTCTGGGTGGATTTTCTCAATGCAGCCTCTTTCGAGGTGGCATCTCAAGCAACTCGAGCAGCTAAGGCCCCACAAATACCTTATTCTTTTTTCTTCTGTTTAAAACATTTTCTAGAAATTTTGTAAACTCTTCACCGAAGTACACTTATCACTAATTCCAGGAGCACACCTCTTGCCAGGTGCTTGAGTCATCTTGTAAACCAGCTCTTTTACCTGAGATATACCAACGTCCTCCTTGGGATAACACTTGGTATAGAATGCATCTATGCCAGAGGGGAGACCGACAACTTTATGCCCATGCGACAACCTTGCACAAGTATTCAACGCACCTCCACCGTCCAAAAAAATTCATACCTCACGAGCGAGTGCACCTGGTGGCAAGTAGCACTAAACTGACAAAGAATTCTGTGATGGAGGACGAACACGAGAAATCCACAGTGCTCTCTAAGAAAACCAGGCAGCTGCAGCAGCAGGCAGCGCAGTGACTAGAGCAGCTTTGAAGACTCGGATGACCAATTTGGTGACAAAACTCTTGGGATTGGCAAACCTTTCACCTTTTCCATTCCCCATTGGGTTGACATGTGGCATGATGGGAGGAGGCACCAGCCAGAAAGCTCATATGAATGATGACCTTACCTGGAAGCTGTCAGGACCCAAAAACGTAAAAAATCATCTGCTGCAAAAACTCACCGCGGTGATAGAGGAGCTACACAATAAACGTGCACAGAAATCAGTGCTCATTCAGAGAAAAAACCAACCCTCAAATGCACCCTAAGTCCGGCTACAGCTTCCGGAACTGTTCTATCCTGTAAATGCAAAAGGAAAGACGGTTTTGATTTGGCTAACTGTTCAGGTTTACTTCTCCGTTGTTAGGATCAACAAGGATTACAAGAAACTTGACCTCTCAACCTTGTTTTGTGTGGCAAGCCATGGATCTGGTAGTCCAATCTAACTGACATCCAGTGACAGCAGGAGACTGGCAGAGCTGGATCAACAGCTGACACTACCAATCTCATAGCATTGCTGAACAGGGAAGTAGCAAGGGGAACGGCCTGATGGATTACAGAGAGATTGAGAGAGGGTGAGCTTTGTGCCGGTTCAGCACTTAGTCACAACCAACTGCTGATGCTCTCAGTTTGTGAGAGGAGCAGCATGGGGATAGCCGTTGGGCCAACTCTGGCTCCTGAAGCCATGTAGGGGAGGCCTCTTCTGTTGTTGTGAGGGGTGAAGGCTCTTGCATGCTGTGAAGAGGGAATAGAGGCAGTGATCTTAGTCACGGTGCACGGATCAAGATGTGAAAATAGAACAATTGAAGAGAAAAGTGTGGAGAATGATGTCTGAGCTTCAAGCCCTACCGGGTCAGGCATCGACATGACGGGAAGATGGTGGGATCCAGCAATGCGTTCTAGTAGTGCATAGGTAGCACAAATCTAGGAATCTCTGGAAATTAAGTGCTGGAATTAAGTGGAAAAGAGGTGCAAATGAACAAGGTCACCGACCGAGTGGCTGTACAGCCGGAACATCCCATTCCAAGACAAAGAAATGGTTCCAAGCAGGGAAATTGCCGGTGTACTAGCCAAAAGTTGAAGAATATTTGTTTGCGGACAAATATTCTGATGCCTGCATGCCAGTGTGTAAAGGATAGGAGCCACTTGGGCAAACTGTAGACGTGGGCTAGGGGCAAATCCTTGAGACACAAGTGCACCGGGTGGCATGACAGCTAACATGCATGGCCCACAAGGGTTGAGTGTATGGGAAGCCACCAAAGACTGAGGTAGGCCTGGCAAAGAATAGGTACTGGAGGTAATCTACTTTAACATGAAACAGCACGCAAGGATGGGTTCTCTGAGCCAACAGCTTGAACAGCAGATAACAAGCCTCAAACAAAAACTAAGGCAAACAGCGGGCTGCCAAGGGCTTAGTGCCACCCAGACAACTCGTGGAAATATTCAGACGTTTTTAACAAGAGGGTTTTGGGTATGGGCATAGCCAAGCGCCACTCACGGCTCTGTCTATTGGGGCTGCCAAACCCTCTGCCAGCAACAGCTGCATAGACCAGGAGTCTTGCCAGGGACACCACCCACCGAGAGCACTACAGCCATTATCAGCACCGACCTCCTATCCACCTCCAGTAGCACTACCTGCTGAGTGCACCAACCTCACCAGGAGCACCAACTACTGAGGCCGTGGGCTCATCCAGCATGACTCCAGCCCAGGAGCACCAACTCCACTGGCAGCACCACCAGAAGATTCCAGAATTCTGGTGCAGACAAGCACCGTTGCGCAGGGCGTGATTTGGGCGGAGCACCACCACAGGAGGAACACGGACCTGAGGCCCAACTTCAATGGATTTTCAATGACAGGGCAAAAGAAGCTACATGGAAGAGAGGTGGGAATGGGGAACACGTGGATATGGACGATGACCACGCAAAGGCAATGGCCAAACTGCGATGAGGATGTGTGAGGAGAACCTATAGGAAACTCATGGAGGAATACAACACATGTGATGCACACACAAAAAGCCCAAATTTGACCATCAAGAAGATGATCAACAACTGCAGGAGAGACCAATAATAGGCCAGATACCATTCAAGAGGGAGAAGGGTGCAAAGACTGAAAACATTAAGACTTCAAGAAAATTCAGGCTGGCGAAGAGCCTTTGTGAGGAGGCCAACAAGCTGTAATTTGGCTTTATCTACACTTGAGGGATACATCCCCAGCCATGGCAATGTCACACGCATAATGGTGCTTGACGTTGATGTGTCTAATCCGACGGTGAAGGGTGCCCACGTTCCTCGCAATGGCCAGGCCACTCTCAATGTTGGTGTACGGAGGCATAGCCTGAGTGGGAACGCGGCAAAGCCACACTACCTCCATAGTCGTGCCACCAATGGTCATGTACTCCGTCCCACCGATGCTGCGAACAACACATCCCTGTTTCCCACTACACCAAGAAATAGCGGTACCCCAAGTAAAGAAGACGAAGTCACCCTGGCATTGAGCATCCAAGTCCCGGGCATAGCTACTGTCAGCATAGCCCTCAAGATGTGGCACGACCAGCCCGGCCAGAAGGACAAGGCCAGAGCGGGCAGCTTGGAGGACGGAGCACAAGACATACGCAGTTGCGTGTAGGTGAGTTCGGCAGGATTAGTGTGCATACTTGGTATTGTGGGCCACACGAAGAACAATCCGAGTGTCCGCCAACATGGGGGATGAGGCAGTGGAGAGGAGAAAGAAAGATGAACAGGTGACAAAAAACGGTCAGCAAGAGCATGCACGTATCACTCCTGGTGGTCGCAAAGGAACCCAGGGAACTGCTCAATCTGCATACCCAGAAACATGGCTGTGTGGCCAAGGTTATTCATGCCATACGCCAAAGAGAGGAGATCCTTCACCTTGGCAGTTGCAGATGAGGAGGTTGTTTACGTGCACTGGGATGAAGGCAGTCACGATGGTCGCACCGCCGACATTCATGGAGGGGTCGGACCGGCTAGGGTGAAAAGCCAAACGAGCTGTTGGCATCAACATGTGTGTGCACCCTTGAGGATCCCGAGCTATGGCTCGTTCACACTCCTAACTGGTTTTGGCGAGACAAAAACTCCGGAGGCAACTGACTTTGAAGATGGAAAGGGACTTGCATCAAAACTCTCAAAATCATCTCTTGATCAAAACACCAAAACAATGAAATTTTATAGCCACTAAGCCAAATCTGGCGTGCTTTGGTGTTTCCAAAACACCAAAGCATGCCAGATCTGAAGCTTCCAAGCGGATTCTGCGGCGTCCAAAGTATCCCTTGGTAGTCTGTTTTGTTTTCCTACCTAGCAAGGTTTCCTTTTCCACCTATGAAAGCTTCTGTCCCTTCCTGAAAATCTCAGGTTGCTTTTTGTACTAAGAAAGGTATCCAGAACCATTTGGTGCATCCAGTTGGCCTCTACTAGAAACTCCTTCTTCAAGGCTCAGAACCTTCCCAGAACTTCTTCTGACCTTTGAGCAGTAAGGAGGTAGACTCTAGAAGATAAGCCAACCTCCTTTGCACCTGTTTTTCATACCCGTTCAGGCAGGAAAGAAGATTCCATCTCATGACTTGAACCCAGGCCCTTGCCTTTGCAGGTTAATTCCTTTAACCACCAGGCCACAAGGGCCTGCCTTTTAGGTGTTCTATTTTTGGGTCACAGCCACCACGGTGAGGAGCACATCTCCAACATTTTCCCCCTTGCACATCACCCATGCCGGCTGTTTGTGCCAGACCTGCATCTGAAGAGCCTTAGAAAAGACAAAGCTCCACACATGTAGGATCATGTTGGTCCTTGGGTAGTGCCTTTCTCATGGCATCAGCAAGCATGTGCTTTGTTCTGCAGTACACTAGTACAACCTCACCCCTTGCGACAAGATCTCACGCAAAGTGATGCCTGATATCTATTTGCTTGGTCCTTTGGTGAAGCACAGGCTGCTGGTGCTCATGCCTTCGATGTTGAGCGTGGTTGGCTTCCTGTCCAGCACCCAGTTTTCCTTCAGTAATCCCTGCAGCCATAGCAACTTCTTTGCCGCTCCCGCAAGTGTGATGTACCCAGCCTCAATGCTGGAAAGCACCACACAGTCTTGCTTCTGGCTTTCCCAAGAAACTGCTGCACCTCCAAGCACAAATTGGGAATGGTCTGTTACATTGATGTAGCGGAAGATTTTCTTGACTGCGTGCCAAAGTAGCGGACCTGGATCAGCAACATAGTGTCTTACTTGCCCCTCAGAATAGGAAAGATTGGGTCGCATTGCAACCATCGCGTACATGATGCTAACGGCGGAGGACTGGTAAGGAACTCTAGACATATCCTCTTTCTCTCACTCCATGCTTAGGCCCATTCTCGAGCTCAGCTTATACACTGTGGTCATGGCCATGTCAATGGAATTTCACTCCTGAATGTTGTAAAGGCGGAGCACCTCCTGCACATTTTTTTTTTTTTGCCCAATCTCCAGCATGTGTGTCTTGTGATCCCTCTTGATGGTGATGCCCAGGTAGTACTCAAGATTGCCCATATCTGACATCTTCAACCAGCTGCCAACTTGCTGCTTCAGTGCTTTGAGCTCCCTTCATCTGAAGACAAAGCTATGAGGTCATGAACGCAGAGGATGAAAATTTCATGGAGCCCCGATTACTTATGTACGCGCACCATTTCAAGCCAAGCTCGTGCATGTAGTGATCTATTTTTCGTTTCCAGATGATTTGAGCTTGCTTCAAACCATGAAGTTTCTTGCCAAGCCAGCACACCTTACCCTGTGACGCATCCACCCCCTTTAGTACTTCCATGTAGACCTCCTTGCTGATGTCACCATTGAGGAAGGCAATTTTTGTGTCCATTTAATCGATTTCATGGTCATATTTTGCTGCCATAGAGAGGATGGTATGGATGGAGGCAAAATTGGCCACTTCTACAAATGCCTCATCATAATTTTCACCCTTTCTTTGAGGATTCCACCATTCGCACCTTGTACCATTCCACCTTCCCCTCTTTTGTGAGCTTCTTCCAGAACATCCACCTGTATCCAATCTTCTCGCCTTCAGGCTGATCAACCAACCCCTAAGTGCCATTCTCCTTGTGAGAGGCAGACTCAGATTTGATTCCATCCTCCCACTCAGCCCCATCCTTCTGCTGCAGACCCTCCATCACAGATTGGGACTCCTCTTACCAGATGTCCAGATGCCCTTGTCGGCATCATACCTTTTTGCTAACTTCCTGGTGTGGCTCCTTGTTTGGGACTGCTGAGGCAGCTGTTATTGTTGGGGCTTCTCCCTTTTAGTCCCACTCTCATCAGGCACCTACTCACCCTCTCTCCTGCACCATGTAGGCACAGGTTTACTCCCTACCTCTTTGTCTAGCCCCAGTGCATCCGATGCTCAAGGCTCTTTTTCCAAGTCTCCTAGTACAAAGTCTACCTCTCCACCATCCCTTTAATGGTTCTGTCCAGCTAGAGCTACAATTATGATTTCACCCTCATTCACTTCCTCCCTCAACTCCCCTTAAGGAGTTGAATCCACTCTCCTCTCTTGGAGAGACCTGTATCATCGTCTGTCAAACATCTGTCTTCATTAAGTGTAACATTATGACTCCTTGCTGCGTCCTTGGGTCATAGAGCCGGTATGCCTTGCTGCCACCCTCAAAACCAAGGAAGATACACCAGCGAGTCCGTAGTCTAGCTTACTCTGCCCCTCGTGTCCCTATAACACCGCATGTACAATACAACCAAACGTGTGCAGGTGACCCATTTTTGGCTTCCTCCAGCTCCACACCTGAAGCGGTGTCTTCCACGCCTTGCTCTCATTGTCCTTTAGTGGCTTCATTGGCATGAGATCCATGATGTTTGTCACTATGCATGCAACCTCCACCCAGTAGCATTATGCGAGGCAAGTATTACTCAACATGGATTGGACCATGTTAAGGATGGTAAGGTTTTCTCTCTCTCTCTCTATGACGCTGGTTTGCTTTGGGAAGTGTAGATTTCTCTCCCTCCGCTCAATCCCCTTGCTTTTTATCCACTTGAGACAGCCCTCTTCTTCACCTCCGGTGTCAGTCTGGAACACCTTCACCTTCAGCCATGTTGGCGCTCCACAGATGCCACAAACTCTCGCCATGCATTGGAGGACCTCACTCTTTTGTTTAATGATGTAAAGGAAGAGCTTCTAGCTGTGGTCATTGATGAAGGTGATGAAGTAGTGTGCTCCAACTAATAGTGCTCTCAAGCGACCCACATAAATGTATGAACCACCACCCATTTTTCCAATACACGTGGTCCCTTGCTCATAATCGGCTGCCATGTGTCTTTGGCCTCAAAGCATGGCTCACATATGGACCCCTTGGCTGTGTTGATGCCCTTGACTTGCAGATCCCACACCACATCCTACTTTTTCATCGTCCTCGCCATTGGTGAGGAAATGTGAATATTGACAATGCCTCAGGTCCATGTATCCTTCATCTTTCTTTGCAAGGTGAGCAACTTTGGACCCCTCGTGTCTGCTGAGGAACTTTGCTTGCCACAGATGCAAGTCATCCTCCCTCTTGGCATGTGCAATGACCTCACCATTACTCTCCTTGTGGATGACGGCCGCCTTCTTTGTGAAGAGCACCTCCAATCCCTTGCCAGTGAGGTGGCTGACAGGATTGCCCCATTGTTGGACATGTGGAGCATGCCATAGATTGTTCTTGTCACAGCTCTCCTATCCACCACAGACTCGGTGTGGATGTTCCCTTCACCGACGGCCACCTCTGTTATACCATAAGCTACCATCATGCATTGCTCCGAGGCACCATATGTAACAATGGCTGCCCTTTTGCACATTACATAGTGGCCTGATCTGGATTCAAGGAAAACAACTCCCAGATTGTTCAAGGTGGTAGAATCTCTCACCATGAAAGCCTCTTTATCTTTCTTGCCACCCCTCTATGGCTGATCTGACTTCTTCTTGGGAAAATTGCGTGCATAGTGGCCCTCCTTGCCACAATTGCAGCATACCTCCTTCTTTTTACCCTTTGCTATGCTCTGGTTTGCACCCTTCTGTTATTGACCTCAGCCTCCACCTTGAGGGCGGACATCATGTTGAATGACATGCACCTTGTCCACTAGCTAGCTGGCTGGCACCACGGACAGACAAGGCATGCAGTGCTCTATGGAGTACGTCCCCTTGGTCTACTTTGAGATAGGCCAGGAATACACTACCCGTAATGGATATGTCCCCTGGAGATCATCATAGGAATCACACGTGTGTGGCCTAGTTGGAACAAGGACCTGAGCTCATAGGTCACAGGTTCGAACCCCGCGGTGGCCGCAGTTTTCTTTGTGGCCTAAACTGGGCAGGAAGCTTCTAGGAAACATAATAGAGCCTGCCTTGACGATGACACTTTGCGGTCTCAGGATGCGCCAAGTAGGACTGAAGGTTGAGGTTGGCTCCTGCAGAGCCAATGCAAGCAGAGGCATTAGCAAAGCTCTGCAAGTATAAAAGCCTGTATCCTGCATTCATCCATTAACACTTCTTTCCTTTGAGACTCCTCACAAAGTGTCCAACCAAGGGTGGAAACTAAAGACCTTCATGCGGAATTTCTGAGGTTGCAAAACTGAACGAACCTAAACTGTGGATCCCTCACTCGAGGGTGGTATGCTATCTTGGTTGCAATACCAAGAGCGGTTGGTGGCCGCCCATGTCGGGATCCGTTCTCGAGACCGTTGCTATCTTGCGCATTGACACGACATAGGTATATAATGAAGATGCTATCCTCTCTCCTCAACCACGTTGCATCCATTCATTACAAATGTACTGAGCGACCTTTGGGTACTTCAGCTCAACGCAGGGCCAGCCACCAAGAACTGTAATCATAGGATTCAACTGTCCATGATTTTCCTCCAGGCGATGAAAATCATGGCTTGCAGTTGAGGGTCAACCTCCCACCTAGTGGCTCTACACTTGGCTACAAGGGGCTAAATCTGCTACATGATTTCCATGATGTTGTTACTTTTGTTGGCTCAGAGGGTGACAAGCTGCCTAAAGATGAAGATCTAGTTCGCAAGGTTGCTTGATTGATAGACAAAACAAAGCTTTGAACATACTTCTATGGCCGCATTGCATCATTGGATATGCCCAAGCTTTGGAGAGCATAACGATGACAGAAGAAGTACCAATGCCATTTTGTTTCTTCTTGTACCCTACTGATCTTGATTTTGTTTTTGTTTCAGATCCATAGGTACGCAAATCTCTGTTTTTGAGCACCATTTTTTTGGGAAAATGTCATTTAGGTAGCACCTTGAGATTCCTTGAATGAAAAAGGCGGATCCTTGTCTTTGGCCACTGCTATGGATTCATGGACAGGTTGGGCATGCACTGCTCCCTTGGAGTAAGTCCCCCAAACGTTGTTTGTGGTACAAGGCCAAGCGCGACACTAGAAGTGTAGCGCAACGGATAGCATGTTGGCCTTAGGAACAACAGGTCCTGCGATCGAGCCTTGATTTGCGCAGGAAGGTTTTTGACCTTCCTGCAAACGGGAAGTTTCTTACATATTTCTCCATGCATAAGAAGAATCTGCCACTGGGCGGTCAGTGGATGCACCAATTGGTGAGCTGGTGAGGTGGTATGGAGTGGCCACCCCAAAAGTCCCACTACACACACACACCTCAGACGTCAGGCGTAGGACCATATGTACCAGGCTCATTCCTCATTCTAATTACACAATCTGGCCTAAGATGCTCCTCACAGAGTTTTCCAACTAAGGAACAGCATAAAGGAGACACTGTTCGGTCTAAGCCCCAGGAGTTAGTCTTTGACTAGTACCTCGCGCGAAAGTGACCAAGTGTTAATTGGACACACTTGCTAGCAAGTTATTTCCTAGGAGCTGCTCAGTGTGGAGCCGTGATCCTGAGGGTGATATCTTCTCCTAGCTGAAATGTTAGGAGCAGACGGCATGTGCTATTGTGTCGGCCCTATTTTCTAGTCCGTTAGCCTCAGGCCGGTTGACAAAGAGTTATGGGCTCACACTGACCAGTTGTAAGGCACGCTTCGCTCAATTCTGCTACGCTCTCTCCAGGTGCGCACGTCAGCTCCATCAGCTCCATCTGCTCCATCTGCTTCACCAGCCCCAATGGCTGAATGGGCACCTAGCACACAGGGACCAAGGACAAGCTCTGCCCTTGGAGGCACCACCCTTTGGTCCCAGCCAGGACAACCTCTACCCTTGGAGGCAAGACCCTTGGTGTGCTAGTGTGATCTGTCTTCTATGTTTGCAAGTAAACATCGGCTGGAGGGGTAAGCAACGGGACTGCACCTTTAAACCAGTAGCAGACATCAACTGGTATCAGCTTACATCAGCCTCAACAAAACAAAGGTGCAGATTGTAGACAAGGGCAGCAAAAATGGTTGGCCCATCAGGAGCAGTGGGGGCCGCCACAGGGCAGCCCTCAAACGCAACAGAGGTTGCCGCGTGGCAATCCTCGAATTCAACAGTGGCTACCACAGGGTAGACCACAGGATCAACCGTGATTGCCACCGCATTGCCGCAAGGTCTTGGATCTTTGGGAGGTATCCTTGTCTTTGAGGGGAACGACTTCCCATTCTGGAGATGGCAGTTCAAACTGGCAATGAAAGTGCATGGATTCATCAAGCTTCTAAAAGGAGAGGAGCAGGTTCCCACGGAGGGTTCACCGGAGCACGAGACATTGAGTGAAAGAAATGATATCGTCATGTCACTCCTCAGCAACGCGGTGGCCATTGCGGGGTTCACACTGGCTTTGGATGCTTACGCCAAGCTCAAGCGTGTGCATCAATCCACCTCCCTCACAAACAGATTATTCATCTTGCAATGGCTCATCAGCATGTGGGTGAATGAGGGGGAATCAATCCCCAATTTCCTACAAGAGTTTGAGGGACTCCTTGGCGAGGCTCGCCAGATGAATTCGGACCTTGACAACAACATGCAAGCCATGATCCTCCTCATGGCGCTACCGGAGAGTTGGAGCCCAATGATCACCGTCATGGGCGGCTGGAAGGAGGATGACCTGACGTACACGGCAGTTTCTGAGTACGTGCCAAACAAGGCCATGCGCCTCAGCGGAAGTGAGGCTAACTTCTTAGCCTGTGCTACACGCTATGGTGGCTGTGGGAGCAAAGGACCAGCCTCTGGTCAGAAAGGTGGCAGTGGAAGCGGTGACAGTGGAGGCAACAATGGTGGCAAGGCTCCCAAGCGATAGGGAAACTGCCATAGCTACGGCAAACTTGGGCACTGAGCAAGAGAGTGCAGGTCGCCAACGAAGGAAGAAGGCAGAAGCGGTGGGAACAAAGGCAGAAAAAAAATGTGGCAAAGAAGCCACCAACATGATGGCGCAAAGCACGCCTCTAATAAAGGGTGCAGCGCTGCTCAGGCCAGGAGCCTTTGGGATCGACTCCGGCACTGATCACCACTCTAGCAACGACAAGGCTGGATTCATCTCCATCGTCCCCACTGATCGGCGGTTCAGATGTGCAACCGGCAGCATTGTGAACATAAATGGCGTTGTAGACGAGCTGGTGAGCACTAATCTTAATGGTGCAGAGAAGGTTCTGTAGCTACATGACGTGGTCTACATGTCCTCCTTTATGGCAAACCTCCTATCCATGTCAAAAATCACGGACAACGACATGACGGTAGTGTTCACACAAAAGAAGGCGGTCATCGCCAGGAACGAGGACATCAAGGTCCTCTATGCCAACAAATATCTTGTGGCACAGGTTCCACGGGTTGACGGGCTGTACGTATTGCAGACAACCGCAACAGAAGGCTTGGAAGACGAGGGTCATGTGGGTGCGGCGGAGGTAGTGATCTCGACACCAACGCAGGAGAGCACATCAACGGAAACCCAAAGAATTCCCCTCTGCTGCAAAGGACAAAGACGCTGATCTGTGGCATAGACACTTTGGGCACGGTACAAAAAGCACGCTCCAAGTCATCCAGCAACAATAGCTGGACCGCGGCATGGTTGGGTGCAAGAACATTGCGGTTGGGTGTGGCAGCCTGTGTGAACCTTGCCTCCAAGGCAAGACCAAGCAAACCCACTTTGAGCGCAACGGTCGCCGCGCAAGTTCAGCCCTTGACCTGATTCACACCGACATGTGCAAGCCCTTTTGCATGGTGTCAAACGGTGGTAGCAAGTATTTTCTGACCTTCATCAACGACCACAGCCACAAGGTGTGGATCTTCTTCCTCAAAACCAAGGGAGAGGTCAGATTTAAGTTGCAGGAGCTTGTCGCCATGGTGGAGCGGAAGACTGGAAAGAAAGTCAAAGCAATACGAAGCGACGACGGCGGAGAGTATGAGGCATGCAAGGGCTGGTTGCGGCAACATGGGATCAAGCACTAGCCCTCAACGCCCTACAAGCCGCAAAGCAATGGTGCGGCTGAACGAATGAATCAGACCATCCTCAGCATGGTGCATAGCATGCTCTTTGATGCAAAACTTCCACCGCAGTTCTGGGAGGAAGCAGCAAGAACGGCATGCTATCTCGTCAACCTTACTCCTGCGGCTGCTCTGGGCAAGCGTAGAAAGAAAAAGGGCAAGCAACAGATGACGCCACAAGAAGTATGGTCAAAGAAGAAACCTAACCCATCACACCCGAAAGTCTTCGGCTGCACCGCATCGGCAAAGGTCCAGGCGGGTGAGGGTGCCGGCAAGCTGGATGCAAGAGTGTGCGTTATGATGGGAAATGAGATGGCCCACAAGACCTACCGCTTGTGGGCCCTGGCAGGAAGAGGACTCATCACCACCCGGGACGTAACTTTTGACAAGAGGAAACCAGGTAAGGAAGAGATGCTTGATCCCACGCAAGCTCCAAAACAGGGGGAGTGGTTGGTGCTGCTGGAGATAGGAGATCAAGCTCCCGAACACTGGCAAGTGGTGCCAGTGCGGCAAGCCATGAAGAAGAATGGTGTGGCTGGGAGAGCGGCTGCGCAGGCTGACGCAACGGCGAGCTCCGACACAAAGTTGGAGACATCCAAGGCCTTTGAGACCAGCTCGAAGGCCAGTGACTCTTCACAAGAGGAAAACTTAACGTTAGGGCAGCCAGCAGCACAAGAGAAATAGCAAAGCAAACATCCACTGTTAATGCAGCGTCGCAGCACACGGTAGAGAAAAAAGACTCCAAAGTACAACGCTGACACCGGAAGCTGGACTAGACTGAGTTGGTCCTCTTTGGCTGAGGGAGAGCCACTCACTGTGGCTGCGGCACTGGCAAGGCCCGATGCGGTAAAGTGGAGGGAGGCGGTGGACAGCAAGCTCGCGTCCATCAAAGAAAATGGTAGGTGGGTGCTGGTGGACAGACCCGCTAATGCTCATGTGGTGGGCTCAAAGTGGGTACTCAGGCTGAAGCGGCAGCAAGATAGAATCGACAAGTATAAGGCAAGGATTGTGGCAAAGGGATTTTCTCAGCGCGTAGGGTCTGAGTACGATGAGACCTTTGCACCGGTCATCTCGTTCGCCTCCATCAGGTCCCTGCTAGCCGTCCTTATCACCAAAGACCTTGAGATCCACCAGATGGATGTGAAGACAGATTTCATTTACAAGAATCTCAACAAGGAGGTGCTAATGGAGGTACTGGAAGGTGTCCAAGCACCTGAGGGTAAATTGTGCAAGTTGTTGAAGGCGATGTATGGCCTGAAACAGGCCCCCCAGATCTGGTACAAGGAAATGGAAAGCTACATGGCTTCGCTGTTGTTCGCGCACTACAAGAACGACCCTAGTGTTTATGTGTGAGAGAATTGGCGTGGCTTGCTGCTTGTGGTATTGTATGTAAACGACTTGATCATGTGCTCTTCCACATATGAGGCCCTTGCAGACCTCAAGAAGCAGCTGAGTAGCAACTTCAAGATGAA
Organism: Penium margaritaceum; assembly: GCA_023375785.1. Taxonomy (NCBI): domain Eukaryota; kingdom Viridiplantae; phylum Streptophyta; class Zygnematophyceae; order Desmidiales; family Peniaceae; genus Penium; species Penium margaritaceum. Next base: position 17,087 of record SZWC01017651.1, on the reverse strand, counting down.
AGACATGGGTCCTCTTGAGTACTACCTCGGGATTTCCATTCACTGCAACCGCAAAGCAGGCACCATCCAGCTCAACCAGACCAAGTACATCATGGATGTCTTAAAGCACTACAACATGGAGGACTGCAAACCGTTCACCACCCCCATGCCCTCCGACTGCAAGCTCTCCTCTTCCATGTCACCAAGCAATGAGGTAGATCGGCAGGAGATGGAAACCATTCCGTACCAGTCCACCGTTGGGAGCCTCATGTATGCGATGGTGGGGACGCGACCTGACATTGCTTATGCAGTGGGTCAGGTGAGTAGGTTTGTGGCCAACCCTGGGCTAGAACATTGGCAAGCAGTGAAGCGGATTTTTGGCCACCTCAAAAAGGCTCAACACGTTGGACTTCGGTTTGGAGGTCTGGAAGGATCGGACTTGCTGCAACTGATATGCTACAGTGACGTGGACTGGGGAGGGCGGATTGACAACAGGAAGTCCACCTCAGGCTTTGTCTGCATTCTCTATGGTGGTACGGTCTGGTGGGCGAGCAGGAAGCAAGACTGCGTCTTGCTTTCTACTGCTGAGGCGGAGTACATTGCACTCTCCGAAGTGTGCAAGGAAACACAGTGGCTCCGCAGTTTGCTTGTTGATATCAAGGCACCACAAGAGGAAGCAACAGTCATCCGCATCGGAAACCGAACTTTCATTGCTATGGCAGAGGAAGACATGATCTCCCGGCGTACAAAGCACATTGACATTCGGTACCACTACTCACGTGACCTTGTTGCCAAGGATGTCGTGAAATTGGAGCATGTCGCAATGAAGAAAATGCTTACGGACTTCTTGACAAAGCCGCTAGACAAGGAATTGCATGTTGTAGGTGCTTAGGGAGGCGTCATGGTGGATGCAAGAAATGAGAACTAAAGACGAAGACAGTTGACGTGCACAAACACAACACAGAGCTACGGGCTCGTGCGGAAGAAAATTACCATAGCGTGTGGCCAGAGGTGCAAGGGAGAGATTGTTGTTCTTTTATGCCCCATGGCCATTGCTATGGATTCACGAACAGGTTGGGTATGCACTGCTCCCTTGGATGAAGTCCCCCAAACATTGTTCATGGTGCAAGTCCAAGCAAGAAACGAGACGTGTAGCGCAACGGATAGCATGTTGGACTTAGGAACCATAGGTCTTGCGATCGAGCCTTGATGTGCACAGGAAGGTTTTTGTCCTTCCTGCACATAGGAATTTTCTTATACATTTCTCCATGCATAAGGAGGATGTGCCACTTGGCGGTGAGTGGATGCGGCAATTGGCGAGCGTGTGAGGTGGTATGGAGTGGCCACCCTAAAAGTTCCACTACACACACACACACACACACACACACACACACACACACACACACACACACACACACACCTCAGACGCCAGGCCTAGGACTATATGTACCAGGCTCATACCTCATTCTAATTACACAATCTAGCTTTAAACGCTCCTCACAGAGTTGTCCAACTAAGCAACTATATAAAGAAGACACTGGATGGTCTATGCCCCAGGAGTTAGTCTTTGAGTAGCACCTCGTCCAAAAGTGACCAAGTGTTAAGTGGAAACATTTGCTAGCAAATGATTGCCTAGGAGCTGCTCAGTGTGGAACCGTGATCCTAAGGGTGATATCTTCTCCTAGCTAAAATGCTAGGAGCGGACAGCAGGTGCTATTGTGTCGGCCCTGTTTTCTAGTCCGTTTGCCTCAGGCCGGGTGACGGGAGGGAACGGCAGACAAGAATTGTTTAAGTCTTTTGGAAACGTTATGAGCTTGGCGCCAGCCTTGTAGTTGGAGAAAGCAAGGGTTGACTACATCCTGGAAACTGAATAATCCAATAGGGCCATCAAAGTTGTTCCCCTCCAAAACAATGGCGTTGGAAAGCAACCAAGCACATGAATGTTGAGAAATATATACACACCTGAGCTGAATTATGGGATGCAAAACTAGGACATGCTCACAGTCATGCACAAGTTAAAAACTTAGTGGTGCTCTTTGTAATATCAACAACGGGGCATCCGCAACAATCACAACGCAAAAAAAAAAAAAAAACATAACTTAGCCAAACCTGGGTTGTCAACAAAACTAATGCATGGAGCTCTTTGACTCCACATTCCACAAGGAAATCCGGTACATAAATGGAAACAGAAGTCCTTAGGATGCTCGGAATCAAAGAATGGATTTGATGGCTGAGGTTAGCAAGCTAGTCGTCATTGAATACCCATGCCTCACAAAGTTTTTTTCAAATTATTACAAGGAGTTCAACGGTTATAAAGAAATTAAATTCATTGCTTGAAAAACGTGGCATCGACGATCCACGTGCCATGCCCTCGTACACCCTAGCAAAGAGTAACGGCGCATTCTATTGGAGGAGTGCCACATCAATGGCCTAAGTGGACACTTTTGCGAGGACAAGATGGCAAAAAAATCACAAAGCACTATCGCAAAAAACTACAAGACTACAATGTGTGTCTACGCCATAAATCAAGTTGAACTAAATCTCTGGGTTTGCTTTATTCACTACTTTTACCATGGAATCATGATCAAATATCTCCTTGGGCTTGGCGATATGATTTCTTGTCACACCAAAAGGGTTTGCTGTAATAATCGTGCTTGTGGACTTGCTTTTTAAAATGATGCACTTCATTCCAATGATGACAATCACTGCATAGGGAAAGCAAAACGGTTTGTCAACAATGTTATCTGACTGTGTAATGTCTTGCCTCCATCACAAGCAAAAGAGATGAAACATTCGCCAGCATGTTTGGCAGTAGCTGATGACTTGCTACACCAGTCCGAATTAACTACCAATGTCTTTCTATCTCCAAAACAGTGGGCAGATTCAGACTCAGACTCAAACTTCCTAACAACTACTTGGAACACAGTTTTTACCATATGGCATTTAATGGACGGTGAAGCTATTGACAGCCAAACTCGCATAATATTTTGCGACCTCCGCACTAACTGAAGAAATGACATTTGAAGTCGTTTACGACAAACTGCCTGCAACTCGGACGTATTTTCAAGGTTCAATCAGCATGCTTGTAGTCAATACAAATTGACGGCAATTTCAAGAACATGTGGGTCAAACCTTGCCAAACAAGAAAAGACAGCAGCAAGGATGTAAGCGACAGACAAGCATGAAATGGACACCTTTTTACACATTGGTGATCACGTATTACTCACCTGAATGAACGTCAGACTTCAAAGACATGACTTCCCAAAGCTCAAAGACAACTGGTTAGAGCTTTGTGAACAAGGGAATACGAACACGTGTTGTCCGAAAACTCTGCCAACAGAACAACATGACTACCCACTTGGTGTTCCACATCAACAGGCTTAAACCTCACTGAGATCCCAGCGAGCAATTCCTAGGCACTATGTGCCTCCAACATCTATCGAAGCAGACAAGGGGACAAGCATACACGCCTGAGGACAAGTATCCTAAAACATTTTGGGACACCACCGTCAAGGATAAATGGCACAACATCTCCACAAGTGGCAGTGATATGAAAATTCACGCAAAAGATGGTAGACTTACAACAATGTTTGAGATGCGGATAAAGGGATTGACGGCTTTTTTTTTTATAAACCGATGTACGTCATGCAATCTGCAGGAAGGTTGCGACTTAAAGGAGGCAAGTGGTACATTACTGACATACACTAGTCCTTAAACTATGCGATTGGATGTTTCCATCCTTACATTCATTGCCCACCGCACGTTGACCTTCAGATTTTTATGCTACTGGCCCAAGGAAGTTTTAGCTGAATACACGGCCCTCTGATTTTCTGTGTCAAAAACTTTAACAATTGTGACCACTTTCTAGAAGTGACAACAAAAGTGTTTCTAGTTGTGTCAATGTATTGATGGTATACCGTGGACGTCTCGATGGCCTTAGAATTTTACACAAACCTAAGCATGCCTCATTCTTGCTTTCGTTATTCCATATATGAGTTTCAAAGTTGCAACCATTGTCATTGGAATACACTTAATGTTGATTGCCAATCATGCAATGGTCCAAATTGTTTGTATTGCTTTTTGCCTCACAAATTCTCCCTATGAACTACCTCCTTTTTGCTTCACATAACAGGTTGCGGGTCGGAAGCAAGTTCAAAGAAACAAGGTCATCTCTACACATGAATTGTACATCTATTTGGATTAACATGTTAAGAGGTGAATTTGGGGGTATTGTCGTACGGACTGGCATATTTGCTCAAAATGTTTTTTTCATTCACCCATGCATCCCATAAGACAATCTTTTCCAAATGGGAGAGTTCATGTTGGAATTCTGGTTGTTGAATACTCATTTTGTCTGAATTGTTCCATAGATAGTTTTGAAAATTTTCTGTGCACATTGCCAAATTGGGGACAAGTGTGTTTCTTATTAGGTGATGAGGCAAGAGGAGCGCGAAACGATGAAACATGGGAGAAAAAAGAACGTTAAACAAGTCCTACAATAGCACATTCCACCACGGCATGATGACATCTTCTGCCTCCGGTTCAACGTGTGTAGTGAACAAGTCACTAGCGAGCGCAACGGCCTCTTCTGTGGCACCTTTGCAGGAGCGAGGATCAAGACACTGATGGAAGCCGCATGCCTCTCAAGCATGCGCCACAAGATCAGGGATGGTGTTTAGCTTGAGCCATGATTGCAACAACCATGAGACACCTAGATTTCTCATCTTGCCGAGGCCAAGTTCAACTTTCACATTGTTCCCTGCATTAGAAAATCCATGCACTTCTTTTGCATACCTTGTATTGTACGACGATTCTGTAGCTAGGTGAACTTTGAGGAACTCCTTGAAATCTGGCACCATATGAGGGCGCCAAGCATTGAGGAGAACAATGAGTTATTGTTTTCCGGCCACCCTCTTCTCCCGATCACACGCGTGCTTGTCCCATGGCCCGATCATGTGCATGATCCACTGGCGAGTGGTCTTGGGTCTGACACAAGGGTTGAGTGTTTGGTTAAAGGAGAAGAGGTGCTCTTCCTTGGCACATCGGGCATCGACATTGTCCAGGTGGTAGCAATCCGGTTTGCTCTCGTTGATCAATTGCATCCGAATCATTTCACTAGCAAATCACGAAGGTCGTGATTTGCATCATGATTTGTGATGAAAACGGTCACCTCCTTTGTCGATAGGGGCGCGTATGTGCGTTCACCTCCACGGTCAATGGTGCTTGTGTCATTGGCAGGGATTGCAAACTCGAAGAAATGGACGGCAAAATAAAGGGAGATGAAGAATGGACAGGGATGGTGAAGAAAGAGACTCACCGCTTGGCATAAAGCTAATGCCGGTCTGATGGGCGTTGACAAGAACGGATGGGTCAACAGCGCTCATGACCATCAAGGCGCCCACATGCTTCAGCATAGCCTATGTCAACTCCTCCCAGATGTCGGGCAATTTTTATGCCAATGTGGTGCTGCAACATTAGCAGCACTGTATGCACTCTTGCACGAACATGCAAAGCCATGAATGTGAGAAAGTGACGTTGCCACCATTGGCAGGCAACTCCTTGGGGCAGTGCTGCATTGTCACAGCATGGAGAACTTTGTGAATTTTGGCAAAATTGATGATGGTGCCCGCCTCCTGCATTTGGGAGACGGCGGTGATTATTTTCATCTCGACCTACAGGTCGCACTTAAGGAAGGACTTCCGCCCGTGGAAACCATGTCTTCGCATGTAAGTTGCACCTTGGATCTTCACCTCAACTGTGGTCATACAGAACTTCGTGAAGTAGGGTAGGATTTTGATGCTTCCTTTCTCGTACCAACCGCAAAATGTTGAGGCAGCACGTTGGTTACAGACACAGCGCCCACCCGCCTCCATGTACATCTCGCAATAAAAGACAACAGCTTAGTACGCATCCCCACCGGCCAGAATTGCCTCGTGTAGCCACTACATGCAACTGGCTTGGCGTTTGACTTGTAATTAGCCGGTGTCTCTCTTTTGGGGACTGAGGGTGAGGCCGGTAAGCGCGGTTTTGCGGTCTTCTCTATGGTACCTGAGACTAGGGGAGCTTGCGGGAGCGCAAGGTAAAGGACCTTGTCACGCTTGAGTGGACGATCGGCGGGTTTGGGTGCAGTTGCTTGTGCGCCTCAACAATCACAATCATTCTGCCGTGGCCTCTTATGGAGACAGTCTTCTTGAGGTTAAAGTCGAGTAGAGACTTAATGGTGGTGGATCAATGGTTGAAACATGAATGGCGTAGATGACTGCAACGGGGAGGCTTAGAAATCCACTTTAAAACCCGGGGGGGGGGGG
>SZWC01017650.1:31339-41891 GCA_023375785.1 Penium margaritaceum | reverse complement strand
ACGCCGCCGCCCGCGGCTCTGTTGTCCGATAGATAGATAAATGGATGGATGGATGGATGGATGGATGGATGGATGGATGGATGGATGGATGGATAGATAGATAGATAGATAGATAGATAGATAGATAGATAGATAGATAGATAGATAGATGGATAGATAATTCTCATTCAATGAACTTCAAGTTTACATGTGATATGCAAGTTTTAGATCTTGACCACAGTGGAATCAGCAAAGAGCATAAAGGCCACCGGTAAGATGAGCACACAATGTAAGGTCTGGACCATAGCCCTGAACTCTCACTCGCAACCTTGACAAACTCATCCTATCCATCTACCCTTGCTCCACAAAGCACAGGTCAACCACAAATGGTCCCTCATCCCTCCTATACAGAACTCTCCATGCACTGGCGATGTCCTGGTCAAGAGAAGTGTCCGTCGTCCGCTCCGCGGCATGCTGTCGCAACTGATGCGCCTGTGCTCGCTGAAGGGCCAGTGCCATGCGCTGGTTGAGGAGGGCGTGCAGTGAAACCAACACCCCCACAATACATCCTTGTTGGGCAAACCTCCGCTCAGTCGCCTCTGATGATGTCCGTAATACCTTGCCGAGGCCTCGCAAGAAGGCCCCCAAGGTCTCCATTGCAAGAAAGACAAACTCCATGTGGTCGCGCTCTGCCTCGCGTCGTCACCTTCCATATTTCCTCTCTCTTGTCTTCACCGCATCCTCCAATGCTACTCACGGTCGCTCTGCCGACCTCCTCCCCAGGCTCGGCCGCTGTGAGTCGGCGATAACCACATCCATAACAAGTGTGTGACCTGTGACTGGGTCAAAACATGTGACATCCGGATGCCCCTCTTGTAGCAGGCCTACGTGCTCGACAGTCATCCCGTCCATTCCTCTCTCGCAAAGCACTACTGCCAACCCTCTCATCACTTTATCATGGACCGCCTTTGTACTCTCTCCCTGGACACATCGGAGGGCATGTTGCGGTGCGCATGGGTGTATAGGGTCCCGCTCTACACATGTGCACGACGGCGTATGGTGCAAGTGTGGAATGGGGAGCCCAAGGAAAAACCTGCACACCACTCTCCAGTCCTCTAGTGCCATGTAAAGCCGGTGGGTGACGGACCTGGGATGTGCCAATAGCCAATCCCCGCTATGCTCCCCTTGCACCGCCGCGAGTCGCTGCAACTATAGGAGTGCCTCTCTCTTCCCAAATCTGTTGCCACCATCGATCGGAGCTCCCCAAGCTACCACTCGTAGACGGCATCAGACAAGTCCGGGAAGAGGCATTTGGGGCTCTCTTGCTCGTACTCCGCCAGCTGTAGAACCTTTGCTTTTACTGCATCTGGGAATCCTTGTAGTGCCCCCTCTCATAGCTCTACAAATGTCCCCTTCGTCCATGGTTTCCTTCCTCCTCCCTCGCCCTCTCCTCTTTCCTTGGGGCCTCGTGGATGGAGGAGACATTTTACCGCGTGCCAAGACTACAGGCAGCTACATATAAACGAGAGGAGGGCGAGGTCCCCCACACCCGTTAAGCCGAGCCCACCCAGCCGGATCGGGAGGTATGCTTGCTGCTCAGCGTGGGCCGCTGCCCGCCACTCTCTAATCCCTTGCACCTCGTTCAGTCCCACCAGCCGACAGATACAATCCCCCACCTTCTCGTCGAACCGCTACAGGCGGTAGGCCCACCACTCTGATGGGGGCGTCAGCCGCGTGAGATGCTGAAGCTTGCAAGTAGTGCACTCCCTCAAGATGCTGAACGCGCCCTGGGTGTCTGGCGTGTCGATGAGCATCTCCAATATCTCCTCCACCTCGTGTACTGTAAAGTCCAGACGCGCTCGAAAGAACTCCTCTGTCCCCATCGGACTCCCCAGGATCACCATCCCCTCTGTCGCTCGTGGGACCCCCGCAATGCTCCCTGGCACCTGGCCCACCCTTGCCAGTAAGTACAGCTAGAATTTGCGAGGCTAGACCTCCATCCCCACCGCAGCCAATCCCCCCTGCAGCACTGTGAACGCCGCCTCCAGCTCCTGCACTGGGCCCAGCAGGTATGTGTCATCCAAGTACGCGAGCACCCAACCCTTCCCTCCCATCGCTGCCTTTGCTGCCTCCAGTGCATCCTGCTACGCCAAAGCATAGAGGAAGGAACTGATAGGATCTCCCTGTCGCACCCCCCTCTCCGACTAGAGTACACATGGCTGGGACCCTCCCTCATATTATAGGTCCAAGGGCTAATCGTTAAAGAGGGCCAGTGCTTGGAGCAGTCACTCAAATCCCCTCGCCCGCACCGCCTCGAAAATGGCTGCTCTCTTGACCGAATTGTATGCGTTCTTCACGTCGATGCTCAACAGCTCCCACTCCACCAGCTGGTCCAGCTGCTCCATGATGGTGTGAACCATCGTGTCCTCCCCCCGTCGACACTCCCACCGCCTACTTTAACTGTGCCAATGCTCTCTCCATCTCGCTCCTCCCTGTACTGACCATCCATCTCCATAACAGGCGTACAATTGCCTCTCCCACTGTGATCGGGCGTACCCCACCATCGGACTTCGCTAGCGCAATGAGCCTGCTTGCTACAAGAAAGACCCGAGTTGCGGGGTGGAGCCGTCCTCAACATAGAGAGGCGAGTAGCTATGCCAACAACCTTGTGAGCCGCTCGCCTCCCACCACAACCTGCCAAAGATGGTCCAACGTTAGGCCCGACGACCCTGCCGCCGTGCCTCTGCTGTTGTCTAGTAAGGCCCTCCACACTCCATCTCCATCAGGGAACCCAGTAGGGGCCCTCCTCGTTGCCTCTGCTACCCATGCTGGTGTCGACCGCTCCTTTGCTGGGTGCTTTGCATGTAGGTGTGCCAATACCTCTGGTCCAGGCGGTGCCAATGAGGTGTTTTCCAAGGTATCGCATGCCTTTGACGTGTTCCCTCGGTGGAACTTGGTCACTGCCCTCCATAGCCGCTACTCCCTGGCCTTCTCCTCTCTATGATGCAGGCGCCATGGTGGTGGTGCACGACCGGCCGGCCGAACATGCGCGACGGCCTCTCTCCATAACTCCTCCCACTTTCCTTGGAGGAACCGGGTCGCTAGTGATCTCATCCAATCAGCGTCCGAGAACCCTCAATGCCGTGGGCGTGTCCTGAGGATGAGGCTCGACATCACCTGGAGCAGTATGGGCCCTACAACATCCATGCGGTGGGGTGTGTACCTCACCAAGAGGACTGCCGCCGCTGCCCGAACTGAGTCCAACGCGCCTGCTGGGACTCGCGAGTAGATGAAGGGGGGGAGTACCTCTGTCCCATACAGTCGGCCCCACTCCAGCCCCTCTACGCACCGCCAAAACCGCTCCCAGTGCTGGCCACCGCTCTTCTCCCCACCCGTGTCAGCCCCCAGCCATTGCTGCTGCTCGCCTCTCCTTGTGGTGTCCTGGTGATTGTCTCCCCTACCTCTCTGGGCGTCCTCTGGCACTGCATCTGATGGTCTTGGTCCTCCTCTCTCCATGGTTGTGCCCTCCTGAGCTCCTCCCCAGGGTCCTCCTGTCGCACCTTTCGCCACTCATCTCACCCCAGGCCGGTCTCTGGTGGTCTCTCTTGCCAACTTTCCGGCCACTGGTGCACCTCCACCCCCAATCCCCGGTCCAACGACCTCGCGCTGTTGTTGCTGCCCCATCTCCCTCTCTGCTATCAGATCCTCCCTTGACTCTCGGTCTCACCTGTGGCCCTCTGGTCTCACTGCTCCCCTATCTCCCATCCTCTCTGGTGGTGTCTAAGGGAACAAATCTTAGAGAAATCGTCCTACCTCTGTGTCTGCATCCTCTTCCGCACTCCCCTGAGCGTCGGGTCCATGGTCATGGTCACGCCCCTCCTGTGGTTCCCTCGGAGACTCCCTGTCTCCCAGTGGATGTCCTCCTCCACCTGCTCCGCCACCTGGATGTTCCCCTCTCAACCGTTCTCCGGGAGAGGAGTCACCCTCCTGGCTCTGCTCCCTCTCACAGTGGGCTCGCTCCCGTTGGACGTACTATCCTCACACTTGCCGTACCCACCGTGCCTCTCGTTATGCCCCCCGTATCTCCTGAATCCTCCGACGCTCTGCGTGCCATCCCTCCATTCCAAGGATCTTCTCTTGGTCTGCTAGACCTGCTCCTAGTGCCTCCCGTCCTGCCAACCACTCCTGGCGCTCTCGAGCATCCCCGCTCCGATCCCCTCTCCTGGTGTCCCCCCCCATACGGTGAGCTCCCTCACACACTTCCATTGCCCTCTCCTAGATCCGTCGTTGAACACCCTGGAGCGCCGACATCAAGCATTAGCCCCAGTGTCCATTTATCGATCGCTTACGTTTTCCAATGAACCCGCATCTCAACCACCTATCGTGAAGGTGTCGTCCCGCTCTCTCCACCCTGTGTTTGTCTAGTGTCGTCCCCGCTCCTGCCTGCAGTGCTCGTTGCCTGTGCCGGCCTCTTTCCCTCCTCCGTGGCTGGTTGTCGATCCACCCCTTGGATGTGTCATGTAGCTACTCCGTTGGATATCTCCTCAGAGGAAGACTGTGATCCCTCCTCTTGCTCCGTTGCCTCTCCCCCCCTTCCACTACGACGCCCATCCCTGATGTGCCTGGTGGCACTTGGTCTGACTCGTGACCACCTGCCTCTTTCCGCCTCCCAGTGGCCTTCGCTCCCTCTCCATTACCCCCAGCCTCCTTGCCTTCATTAGCCCTCCTTCGTCCATGCCATCTCCTCGCCCCGATCTTCATGCGCGTTCTTCTTGTCCCTGTCCGCCTGTCCATCATCATCACCGGTCCTCCGGCCCCCTTTGTCGTCCATGGTACTATGGCCAATGTTGGCACTATGTGCACCCTTGGTGGGCGGACCCTCGCATCCTCTTCTCCTTGCCTCTCGTCTTGGGTCTCTTCCTCTTCCTCTCCTTTTTCTTCCTCTTTCTCTCCTTTCTCCTCCTCTTCACCCACCGCCTCTCCCTCATCCCCCCTCCATATCCTCTCGTCATCCCTCTCCTCCTTGTCATCTCCTGCCCCTCCTCCACTTACTCCGGTTGCACTCCCTCTGCCCCCTACGATCCCCCCACTCCCTTGGGTTCTATGGTCCCTAGCACCAGGGACCTTCTCGCTTGTATCTTCCCCTGTATCCTCCTCCTCTCCTCCCCTCCCCTCGGCTGATTGCGGCGCATCTCCCACGTATCCTGTCTCCGTGGGCCATATCACCGATTCCCTGCCTATCTGTTTGGTCATAATCACCAACTCCTTCTGGTCTGCTCCCTCGGCCATCTCCACGTCCTTTTGTTTTGCTATGTCTCGTACCTCCAATTGCGCCACTGTGTCCTCCAAACCCTGACTCATGTGGTTACTCCTCTAAGACAGTCCCCACTGCACGGTCAGGGTCCACGCAAGTTCCCCAAGTCTTCTCAGTTGTTGGTCGAGCACACTCAGTGCCGCATCGTGCAAAGTTTTGCATCCGCTCACGACCTCCCGCCGCGCTCGCTTGTCCTCCTGCCGGTCATGCTCCCTCCCCCTTGCCTGGGCTGTGACTACCGTTTTCACCTTGTGCGTAGCTTTGTATAACTCTTTCACGCGTGATTATAACACTACCTACGCCACTTTGACCCGTTGCAGTTCCTGCCGGAGGACATCTATCTGACCCTGGAAGATGGTGAAGTGGAAGCCCATGACCTCGTCGTAACGGAGGAACAACCCTCGGATCCTGTCTCTGGTGTCCTCTTGTATCGCTCCGCATGCCAAGTCCACCTCCTCCCATAGTTTTTGCACCATCTCTACCCACCCTTGTTGGTCGCGGAGATCCTCTTGTTGGGTTGGGGTTTTTGGGCTCCTTCCTTCTACTCCACTTTGACTTGTGTCAGCCCCCGTTCTCTCCCTCTGATCCTCGTCTTTCTCCTTCGGGCCCCTCCCTAAGGGCTCAACCTCCTCCCACTCTACCCCAACCTTGGTCTCTTCTTGTCTGCTCTCCTTCTCGTCGTTCCCCTTTCCATTTCCGCTCCCGACAGGCTGCCGTCCATCCCCGGTCCTGTCCTCTATACCGTGGTCCTGCCGCTCCTCAGTCTCGGGCGGTGCCCGGCTGGCCTGTATCCCCCCTGCCTTTCCCTTTTTCTCTTTTCTCCTTGCTATAACCTCCCCCCCTCTGTCCTCCTCGCCTTGTCTCCCTAGTATGACCTTTTCTGGGTCCGCCTCCATGCTCGTCGTGGGACTACCTGCTCCCTCTCCCATCTCATGTCGTGGCTCGTACTTTGCCTCTGCAGAGTCCGGTGCCGCCTGCTGTTGCGCCTCGCTGACCGCCCGTCGTTGTGCCCTCTCCTGCTGTGCTGCTCGGATCTCTGCCTGCTTCTTTTGCCAGCTCCGTGGCCCTTTAACAGTCATCTTGTATCTGCTGCGGGCTGGCCGAAGTGATGCTTTTGGTTGTTTCACCCGCTTGAACTCGACTGCCGGAGCTTCCGCCGACAGGGTTGTGGGTGGTTTGAGTGGGGTTTTTCTGTCGGTAGTGATGGAGATGAGGGTAGGATCCTGGGGGTTCCCTGAAATGGGATGATGTGCTCTATACTTTTTTTCTGATTTTTTGGTGTAAAAATTGGGGCCGTTAGTGTTGTGTTTGTTGAAGGAGGAAGTTCGGTTGTTGCCGGGAACCCCGGGTATTTAAGATATACCCCCCCTTCGGGTGGGTAGATCGAAAAAAATGTTGGGCCCCCAATGAGTGGGTACTCCTCTTGCAGGGGAAGTGAGAGGGGGACCCCTCCCCCCCTTGGCTCACCGATGGCAGTGATCGACGACCCCAAGGGGTCGTCTCCTGGGCCGTCGATTCGCCACGTGGTCCCCCCCATGGTCCGCTTCTCCATCGTCCGCCATTTGGTTGCCGGTGGTTGAGCCTCACTCCCGCCGGCCGCCTTCCACTTGCCCCCTCCGCTGACCACCTCCCACCCCTCCCCCCCAATCAAGGGATTGGGGCGAGGAGCGGAGGGAGAGGGGGTGGCGGCCCCTTCCCCCCCCCGCTGCTACCTACTGCGTGGCATCCCCCGGCCGGCACGCGTGGGGCGGCAGCCCGTCGTGGGTGCCGTCCACCTTCCCCGTGAGGGGCTCGCTGCCCTCCCTTTCTCCACCTTGCTCCCCAATCACGCCATGTGGCATGGCGGGAGTGGAACCGATCTCGCCTGGAACAGTGCACCATGGAGGCAGAGCAGGCCCGCCATGGCCCGGCCGGAATGCTGACATCAGCAATCTGCCAGGCTTTTTTCCTACTTGCTCCCTCTGTGTGCCACATGGCAGAGCTGGAGGGGGCCCGTGTGGAGCCCTCTCCAAGGGCTACCCGCCGGTACCCTCCGCACTTTGAACAGTTCCCTGTGCTGTCCAGCAGGTGTGGGTGACATGGACGGATCAATGACGTGGCCTGTGTAGCCGCTGAGGCACTCCACATAGCGAAACCCAGTTCGCCGGGACCGCGGAGGCCAGCTCATGTGGCAGGCCCACTCTGACGTGGGCCCAAAACCTGGGCTGTCGAGGAACATCCCCTTTGGAGGCCCATTTAAGAGCCCCCTGCGACACCGCCGTGTGCGGCTCTGTTGTCCAAAAGATAGATTGATGGATGGATAGATAGATAGATAGATAGATAGATCAATCTCATTAAATGAAATATGAGTTCACATGTGACATGCAAGTTTGCGATCTCCACCACAGTGGAATCAACAAAGAATGCAAAAGCCACCGATAAAATGAGAACTCAATGAAAGGTCTGGCAAATGGCCCTGAACTCGCGCTCGTGATCCTGACCATCTCAACCTGTCCCTCTACCCCCGCTCCACAAAGCAAAGGTCTGCCACAGATGGTCCCTCATCCCTCCTGTACAACACTCTCCATGCCCTGGCAATGTCCTGGTCAAGAGACATGTCCGCCACCCGCTCCGCGGCCCGCTGTCGCAACTGCTGCGCCTGTGCTCGTTGAAGGGCCACTGCCATGCGCTGGTTGAGGAGGGTGCGTAGTAGAACGGACACCCCTGCGTTACCTCCTTGTCGGGCCAACCTCCGCTCGGTCACCTCTGACGATGTCCGCAATACCTTGCCGAGGCCTCGCGAGAAGGCACCCAAGGTCTCCATTGCGGGAAAGACAAACTCCATATGGTCACGCTCCGCCTCGCGTCGCCATCGTCCATACTTCCTCTCCTTCGTACGCACCGCATCCTCCAATTCCACTCCCGGCCGCTCCGCTGACCTCCTCCCCAGACTTGGCCGCTGCGGGTCGGCGATGACCACGTCCATCGCAAGTGTGTGACATGTGGCTAGGTCAAAATATGTGATATCCGGATGCCCCTCTGGTAGGGATCCTACGTGCTCGACAGTCACCCCGCCCATCCCGCTTTCGCGTACCACTGCTGCGAACTCTCTCATCACTGCATCGTGGACCGCCTTCGTACCCCCTCCCTAGACACATCGAAGGGTGTGTTGCAGTGCGCATGGGTGTACAGGGCTCCGCTCTGCACACGTGCACGCCGGTGTATGGCGTAAGTGTGCAATGGGGAGCCCAAGGCAATTTCTGCACACCACTCTCCAGTCCTCTGGTGCCATGTACAGCCGGTCGGTAATGGACCGAGGATGTGCCAATAGCCAATCCCTGTTGTGCTCCCCCTGCACCGTCGCAAGTGGCTGCAAGTGTGGGAGTGCCTCCTCTCCTCCCAACTCCGCTACCACCATTGATCGGAGCTCCTTAAGCTGCCACCCATAGACGGCGTCAGACAAGTCCTGAAAAAAGCGCTTGGGGCTCCCCTGCTCGCACTCTGCCAGCTGTGGGACCTTTGCTTTTACTGTCTCTGGGAATCCTTGCAGCGCCCTCTCTGGTAGCTCTGCGAACGTCCCCTCATCCATGGTCTCTGTCCCCCTACCTCACCCTCTCCAATGTCCTCGGGGCCTCGTGGGTGGAGGAGACGTTTCACCGCGTGCCACGACTGCAGGCGGCTGCATACAAATGAGAGGGGTGCGAGGTCCCCCACCCCCGTTAAGCCGAGCCCACCCAACCGAATCAGGAGCCGTGCCTGCTGCTGAGTGTGGGCCACTGCCTGCTGCTCTCTGATCCCCTTTACCTCATCCAGTCCCACCAGTCGGCGGATGCAATCCCCCACCTTCTCGTCAAATCGCTGTAGCCGACTGGTCCACCACTCTGATGGAGGCGTCAGCCACGTGAGATGCTAAAGCCTACGAGTGGTAGACTCCCTCAAGATGCTGAACGCGGCCTGGGCGTCTGGCATGTTGATGAGCGTCTCTAATATCTCCTCCACCTCGTGTACTGCTAGGTCAAGCCGCGCTCGACAGAACTCCTCTGTCCCAATCGGACACCCCAGAATCACCATCCCCTCCATCGCTCATGGGACCCCCGCAATGCTCCCCGGCGCCTGGTCCACCCCCGCCGGTAAATACAGCTGGCATTTGCGAGGCTGGACCTCCATCCCCACAGCAGCCAATCCTCCCTGTAGCGCTGTGAACACCGCCTCGAAGTCCTGCACTGGGCCTAGCAGGTATGTGTCGTCCAAGTACGCCAGCACCCGGCCCGTCCCTCCCATCGCTGCCTGTGCTGCCTCCTGTGCGTCCTGCTACGCCAAAGCATAAAGGAAGGGGCTGATAGGATCTCCCTGTCTCACCCCCCTCTCTGACTGGAGCACGCATGGCTGGGACCCTCCCTGATAGTATAGCTCTGAGGGTTGATCGTAGAAGAGGGCCAGTGCTAGAAGCAGTCGCTCGAATCCCCTCGCCCGCATCGCCTTGAAGATGGCTGCTCGCTCAACCGAGTTGTATGCGTTCCTCACATCAATGCTCAACAGCCCCCACTCCACCTGCTGATCTACTTGCTCCATGATGGTGTGGACCACCGTGTCCCCTCCTGCCGACACTCCCACCGCCTGCTGCAATGGCGCCAATGCTCTCTCCATCTCACTCTTCCCTGTACTGACCATCCATCTCCATAACAGGCGTGGAATCGCCTCTCCCACTGCAATCGGATGTACCCCACCATCAGGCTTTGCTAACGCGATGAGCCTGCTCACTGAAAGGAAGCCACGAGCTGTGGGGTGGAGTCGTCCACGACATAGAGAGGTGAGCAGCTGTGCCAACAACCTCGTGAGCCGCTCATCCCCCACCACGACCTGTCGGAGATGGTCCAACATTAGGCCTGACGACCCTACCGCTGTGCCTCTGCTGCTGTCTAGCAGGGCCCTCCGTACTCCATCTCCGTCGGGGAACCCAGTAGGGGCCCGCCTTGCTGTCTCTGCTACCCATGCTGGTGTCGGTCGCTCTTTTGCCGGGTGCTTCGCCTTTAGCTGCACCAATACCTCTGGTCCGGGCGGTGCCAACGAGGTACTGTCCACGGCATCGCACGATAGATAGTTAGGTAGATAGTGAGAAAGAGAGAGAGAGAGAGAGAGAGAGAGAGAGAGAGAGAGAGAGAGAGAGGGAGAGAGAGAGAGAGAGAGATAGAGAGAGAGAGAGAGAGAGAGAGAGAGAGAGGGAGGAAGAAAGGCAAATAGTGGGAGACAGTAAAACTGCAGGAAAAAGAGAGTGAGAGA
>SZWC01017650.1:0-17949 GCA_023375785.1 Penium margaritaceum | reverse complement strand
GAGAGGGGGGGGGGGGGGGGGGGGGGGGGGGGGGGATGCAAGCTGGCACCCCCTATTGACGATAGGATCCGCCCGTGCTCGCGCTTTCTTGCTGCAGCCAACAGCCCCGCTTACTGCGCCGTGCAACTGCCGGACGTTTCCGCTTTTTCTTCTCTAAACTGCACCGGAGGTCAGGGGTAGGACCTCGCTGTACGGCGGCGAGCTTGGACCACTGTCAACGTCGCGTGCTGCCGCTTCTTCCCAGGACATGACCGCGGCCGCCGTGTCAAGCGAAACGAGACATGGGCCGTGTACAGTCATCCCTGAACTGAGTCTTCAATGATGGCTCCTCAAGATAGTGCGGCGCTTATAGATTTGGGCAACCGTGTCAAGAGGGGATGACCTGACCAGTCGCTACGATGTAACACCAGGGGCATGGGGAGCGCCTACTGTCCTCTTCTCTAAGGGTGCGTTTGGCCTCGGCCGTCTGGCCGCGGCAGAAGTCGACTCGGATTCCAACTTTTGAGTGTAGTTGCCCTCGGATTCCGACTTCAAGCGGGGTCAGATCCGACTTGATTGTCCGCTGACAGCGTGGAATGCTGAAGTAACTTTGCTTCCGGACGTCCGACTACGAAATGAGTCATGATCAAATGCAGCGACGTTGGATCCGTTCCACGGACAGACGACCGACGCAAAACACACCCCAAGATATGTCACCGTCCAGGGTGACCATAGGATTGATCCACCGATTAATCGCTTCGCCAAGTTCCGACCTGACGAAAACGTCTCACCTCATAGGCCGCCCTAACGTCCAGCTTTCAAGAGGTGATGTGGGTATTTCAGAGATCTAAGACATGTTTAAAATATTGAAAGCATGTTAACTCCGGCATATGACCATCAAAAACTCAGAATGAAATAGAACATTCAAGGTCAAATCTTAGTTCAAGCGTCGCTAGTTCATTTTAAGCAAACAGTTGCAAAAATGAGAAAAAGTGGACGGCCAATGGACGGCCATCCGGGCGGAAAAATGACCGTCCAACTAGGCCGCGTTCGGATCCCACGAAATTTTATCTTTCATCGCTTTTGGGTATGATAGCGCGTTATTGCAACATCTTAGCTGTTGTTCCCGCACGTACACTTTCTCGCAACAACATGTTGCATCAACCGCCATTTTCTCCCAAAAGTATCCTGACTTTACGGCTAGACATCCGCTGCATCCGTTGCAACAGACGTTGGCATGCAGCCGTGCTCGAACCCACGACCCGTTAACGAAGAACACATCAACGCATAAAGGATACATTATCCGAGTCGCTAATCGCACATCGTCGGCAGCGCAACGCCATGCGACTCATGGCGTTCAACCTGGCGCGCCTATCCTTCTGGCTGTGCCTAAGGCCTTGCACTCAGTGCTCAGTCCAACTCATTCAATAACACTTCACACGATGAATCCCACAACTCGGTGCCACAAAGCCCGTCAAGCACTAATTCGCCACACGCTCCAACTGAGTGTCCTCTTGTTTGCGATCTTCCACAACATTGTCGAAGAGTTTATGCACGGCACTCTCACTCAGATTGATCTTTGTCCCATGCACACTAGTCGCTTCGACAGCCTTGCATGGCTACAAGAGCTACTACAAGGGCACCCGCAAAGGTTTTTCAACATGTGCCGAATGAGCCTGCAGACATGGTACGACATCATCGCGCATATCCACCATACGACCAACATTCGTGACTCCTGGTTGTCTGTTGAGGAGAAGTGTTTCATCTGGCTTCAGTGTGTTTGCCACGCTATGTCTATCCGTGAGCCGTGCGAGTAATTCCAAAGAGCCCCTGCCATTGTGTCATCTGTTCTACGTCGAGTGGTTTCTGCCATCAACTCCTTCGCCCGTAGCGTCATCTGCCAGCCCGGCACCGATGCTTCAATACCCGTGGCGTGGAGGGGAAGAAAATACTACTTACCATGGTTCAGCAATTGTTTACGTGCCATAGACGGTACTCATGTGCCGGTGGTAGTGCCAAATCTTCGTCGTGGTGCATTTGTGAATCGTCACGAATAGATTCCTCAAAACATCATAGCTGCTTGCAGCGGAGATTTGCGATTCACTTTTGTCACAACTGGATGGGAAGAATCCGCCCATGACTCGCAGATGTTCCTAGATAGCTTGCGAAGAGGTTTTTGTGTGCCGCAAGGAAAACATCTCTTGGCTGATGCTAGGATTCAGGAAGGGCATGGTTTGATGATATTGTATCGTGGGTGCACGTATCATTTGAAGGAGTATGGTCCAGGGGGGGAAAAGACCACAAGATCAACAGGAACTGTTTAATAAGAGACATGCTTTAGAGCGGTCTATGATCGAGCATTGCTTCAGTATTTTAAATGCCAGATTTCATCTTCCGGGATGTTCCACCATATCGTTCCTCATACTAAGCAAGGCTCCTACACTCATGCTTTGTCTTCCACAACCTAATTCAAGAGCAACAAGAGGTGACGCTGAACGACAATGGTGTCATGAATGTACAAGCATTGATGTCTGGCCAGCCATCCGGTCGTTACAACCGCGACCGACGCCATGGAGATGCAAGAATGCGACGGATGCGTGATGCAATTGCAGCACGGATGTGGGACGCATACACGAGGAGCATGGACGATGGGCATGATGAGGAGGTTGATGAGGAGCAGTAGGTTTAAATATATGAGTAAACATTGTCATTGAACATTTTGTCCATCATTCCTTATCACCATCCAACTATTATGCACTAGATTACAATGCATGCTCCTGTATCATCCCAACATTCCCCTCACCAGAGCCGGCCTGGCTCGCGGCTGTCTCATCAGTCTCCCCCCTTCCATGTCTAGCACCTGCACAAGATCCACTACTACTCCGTCTATGTCCAGCTTCCTCCTTGTATGAGCACCTGCACTGATGGGCTCCGGTGGTTCGCTTGGATCACCCTTGAGCACACGGCACAGCACACTTTCACGGAGTGGCCCAATTGAATGCACAAAGTCCTCACCAAGTTTCAAGTCCTTCTTTAATGCATCCAAGACGACAAGCTTGTTGTCAATGTGAGTGGTAGGGTCCAAGGACACCAAACGAATATCTTGTGCAAAAGTCGTTGTAGGTATGTCCTCACTAATGACGCATTGAATTTTGGAGCATGTTTCACAAACTCATCAAATTGTGTCATGTTCCTCTCCACGTGCGACTTGCAACACACATTACGTTCCTCATCTTCCTACAACCCGTCCTTATCCTGTCCATAAATGTCCTCATCTCCGTCTTCTTCTACACTAGAAAACACGTGGTCATCGCGAGCCTTGTCAGGGGAAAACAACCTTCTAGCGTGGTCGTACCAGGGCAAGACTTTCCCCTCCAACTTCGCTTGTTCTGGATTGGCCATTTTAATTTCCTCCCAATTCTTGGGTGCAAGCTCAATTTGCCAAGAACAAAGAGAGGTCCTCCACTTTGTCTCAACAAGCCATAGGCTAGTTCCCAATGCGTACCAATACTTGTGAGGCGGCTTCGTATTTTCGTACGGGACAACTTCTCACCGAGGCTTAATTCTTTAGACAAGGGCTCGATGATGGCGTCGTGCAGCTTCGACATCCATCCTTTAAGCCACGAAGTAAGCCAACGTGCTAAGCTGCCAACTTGATGAGGGCCACACTTGTTGGTCCAGAATCCCTTGCCTAGTGCTTGACTCGCGGAGCCAATGTCGGTGCCGTCAGAGACGCTCGGGGTATACGGCTTCGACGTCAGAGCACGGTTGTTGACCATGGCGGGCTTGGCGACAATACCTTCTGCAGTTGCGGGCGATGACGGCAGCGGCATAGGGGCAATTCCAGCTTACACATGCCACTCTGGGACTGGGGCCCAAGGCACATGTGCACCTCGGATGTACACAGCACGGCCCCGCCAACCAATGGCCGCATGTTGTAGCAGCTAGCATTTCCGGCTTTGCGGGCGCCCTCCGCTTCGCGTTGGAATTTGGACAACGGTGAGATGTGGGCTAGTTCGTTTGGTTGGGTGCCGGCGGATGATGACGCTTGTGAGAGGTTGGGGAGTCCAAGAAGCGGACTGCAGGCGTTGGAAGACGTGTTGGACGTTGAAGCCATGGTGGACGAAGGGGCACGAATGGAGGTAGTAAGAGTGTTGAATGATTGAGCTTGTGGTGTGTGCAAGTGATGGAGCGTCACTTATGCCTGACCAGAGGTGGGGGAGCAGCAAGCACGAATACCATGTGGAGGAGGGGGGCAATGTGCGAGACGGGGGTCACGACACTGGTGCGAGTGCGCCTCGGTTCAAGTGTTTACTTTTGGATGTTCAAATTTCAGTGCATTGCTCCATTTCTCGTAAATGGAGTGCTTCATCTCGACCGCTAGATTAAATAAAACACATTTGACATCTATGATTGACTTTCATTGATAATGCATCTTGCAAATCCAAGGGGACCCTAGAATTTGAAGCATTTCATCAATAGTTTTTAGTGATAAGGCGTGCCGCACATATGAAAGATGAACTGTACAACATTGTTGAACCGGAAAATGATGGACCTCCCTTTCCACATAACGGGGCGCGAAGGAGGCACGCTCGCAAGTGTCCACGTGTGTTTGCATCTTCACAAACCGCCATTATTGTGGCAGCAACCATAGATAAATCTACAAACTTCTGACAACCAAACGCGACCCTAGTCAAGTCAGCTTGTAACTTTGAATAACGTAACCAAGTCGCGAGAATCCGATGAGTCAGGAATGAGATAGGCACGAATTCTAAGGACATAAGGATACAGCAGAAAGTAGGGTTACCTAGTTCTTCTTTCCTTTAGATTTTGCGGACTAAATAGGAAGTCACCAAAATCTGACATCATTTCTAAATTGATGGTTTAAAAAAATCTCACGTATTTTAGTCATCCTATTGGTGCTAAATGTCATCCCTCTAATTGACTAGGTATAAGTGAAGCTACAAAACTGGTTTACAACCAACGGTGAACACTAGAGTGTGCTCATGGATAGACCATGTCACCATGAGTTTGATAAAATTTCATCATAAAATGGGAATCTCACTGGGTTTTATAACATGAATTTGTTATGTAACCACATAAACATGTTTACATTACCAGATTACGACCAGGTTCTAGTGTGTAAAGCAGGCACTTCACCCGTTGCTGATGAGTGAATAAGGGTGTCATGTATATCCCAATGAAATTCACACAGTGCTCTAATGATGATCAACTGTCGGACTATATTGGCAAGGAATCGAGTAGTACAAATTTGGGTTTAGTGAATTTCATGAGGAGAATGACTTCAACACTCACATTGCGCATGGAAGATTGAAAGGCTTTGAGTGGTTTCAGATCTATAGTTATATTAGCTGAAAAGTCAGCTATAATGAATTAGATGTTGGATAGATGATATTGTGTACAAAGGTATCATTTCAAACAATGTGGAAGTAGTACAGCCATGCTTGGTTTCACCTTACCATGTTCTTGGTGAGCTTGAGCATCCTTGGTACATTTCGAGCATTGAAACACAACCATGATGGTGAGAATCCTCTGTGCCCTAGATGTAGCATAGGAGATCAAGGATCATGAAGCACCTGACACATGTTACTGTTCATGATTTGTCCAACATCAACTTTTATGATAGGGTTGGCGTGTGTCAAGATGTGAGTACATACCTTTCTTGTCGCATTTCAATCATGATGTCTCCATGCTTTCAAATATGGTTGAGCTTTGACCATATTGACCATCATAGTCCAATGTGGACTACATCATGGTGGGAGAAACCCTCATAGTGAAGAAAAGAGGGTATTTGGCCTTCTTATATCATACGTCATTGTGTATATGACCATGAATAAATTCCATGACATATTCAACAATGTCCCTCATTCTTGTGTTGTGACATGGGTCAAACAGAGAGCGTACATGAGGATCCAACTATGTCTTCTTGTGCTAAGTAACAGTATGCTTGAATTAAGCATGTTAAGGTGTTATGACTAGTAAATATCATGCCTGTGTTTAAACATATTCTTAGCATTGGCTCTACTGACCTCCTGTTAGGCTTTGTGTCAATTTGGTGTTAAAATATGATGAGCATCCATCTAAAATACAGGATTGACGAGGAGTCAAGGCACATGACGGGTATTTGACGCCACGGATAAGTGAGTTGACATATTGTCAAGTAAGTTATATGGCCAAATGTGTCGCAACTGGTATGGCTGACCAATAACATGCCCCGAGTGTGTTGTGTTCTCCATACATGTAGGCTAGATGACAAAAAGATAGACAATGTACATGAACAATACTGTGTCAAGTCATGGCATTGCTTGATACATGAAGAAAGGTTTACAATTACATGTGGGAAATGTCAACAGCTTAGAACCTCATTGGCCATTGTCGTATACGTCCAAATATACTAGCATGAGCACGTGCACGTTTTCCCCATAATATTGTACATTATAATGTCCCCCATTATCATCAGGATTAACCATTAGGGCGCCATGGTGTGGCATGTAGTGTGCAAGACATGTTTCTCCAGGTCTACAACCTAGATCGTTGATTATCCTTGGTCCCTACCCTGTTCATAAACATGATGCTTGGCCATTAGATTATCTGGCTAACCCAACTGGGAACGCTACCACTTCTTGTGGTTGTACACCAGCTAGGGAGTTCTCATTGTTATCATCCATGTATTCCCTTTAGATGTGTGTAGCCCATTGCTTGAATGATCTAGTTCCACATCTAGGTTCCCGAGGTTCCTCTCACAACCACTGATCATGCTTTGTTTGGAGCTCATCGTCATTGACCACAAGTATGAAGAGGAAATAATGGGAATTTAGGTGCTTGCATAAAATACCTTTTACTACCGATTTAAGGCAATATGGTTAGTCTATAGTAGTGGTTGCCATAGAGATGGTATTTTCTGCCTTCATCCATGAAGTTCTTAACAAGTAAATTCCTTGTAGGCTTGTAGTCACACAAGGTGTTTGAGATGAAACTTAAAAAAGGAAGAGAACTGTGTTTACAAAATGTTTTTTTCGGTACCCTGTTAAGAGGGATCCAGAGTTTAATGAGCGATATTATAAAGAAAACAAAGTTGTGTTTTGGAACTAGTATTAGATGGTAAACATATTCATAGCATATTATTTAGGTTAGCCGGTGATGAGGAACGTTGGGCTTGATATGCTCATGGAGGTCAACACGCCAACTATGAAGGTTTGGTAGTTGCGAGCTGTTATAAAACGTTCGCACTATGAACAAAGCCCATGTTGTTGTTTGGCAACCTAGGCATGCTGAACAAGCTCACCGAGATCACATTGTAGCTTGTCAGACCGACAACGTCAAGAAGCCATCATGGCTCTCGGGACTGATCAAAGAGCTAACGCAACTGACGTTGCTCTCAATCAAAGAGCATAGGTTGACCCTATGAAACCAGCATTTATTATGTCGTCGTCCAAAATGCCAGCAAGAAAGGCTATTGCTAGACAATCTGGTGCAGCACACGCCATTGGATGCTCTACACCTCCATAAGAAGAGGTAGCACAGCTCACCATTACGTCAGAGCGTGACAATCTGGAGCATGCTCCTCCCGCGTAGATCAACATGATGTACGTTGCTGATTGACAAATTATCATAGGTTATGTCGTGATTGGGCATGCCAATACGGCTAAAGCCATTGCTGGACCAATCCGCATGTCCATGCCCGTGCTCATAAAAATCCCATCCCAATGCCGGGAGGTTGGGTCGTTCTTAACACACCTTCACAAACTACTAGCCCACTACGAACAAGGCATCTTCTATTAACGTGTTGACAAGTGTGCCTGAAGTCTTTGAATGAGCCAAGAATCTTGTCGTCCATCCACCTCTAGAGCCTCCAGGAGCCAGTGGCTAGGGCTCATGGGGAGGGAAACTCAGATGCAAACTTTCAAGTTATTTTTCATGTAAGATTAGTCTAGTATGGTTGTCCCTTGCTGGTCGTGCCAAAAGGGCGTGCACAACTGTTGGCGATGTCGGCGCAGCCTATTTCATTACTGGCAATGCTACCACAGCACACACTACTCGTAGCAATGCCAGTGTAGAGCAATCCTTGAACCTCTACCACTACCAGCCATGCCATTACGGCATGCGTTGTTTCTGGCAATGCCAGCGTAACCTCTGCCGCAACTGGCAATGCAAGCGGAGCGTGTTTGCAGTCGATGCCAATAGAGCCTCTGCCACTACTAGTAGTGCCGGTAAGGCGTGCGCTAGTACAAGTAATGCCATCATAGCCTCTGGCATTGCTGGCAATGGTAGGAGGGCGTGTGTTACTACTGGCGATGCTAATAGAGCCTCTTGCGGTGCAGGCAACACCAACAAGGCATGCTCTATTGATGGCGATGATGTAGAGCCAGCACGGCCTGTGCTTCTCTTGGCATGACCAATAGAGCCTTTGATGCTGCTGGTTGTGCTAGGAGGGCATGCTCTACGACGAGTGATGTCTGTAGAGCCTCTGCAATGGGTGGCCATGCAAGCCAGGCATGCGCTACTACTGGCAACCCAAAGAGCCTCTACTATTACTTGCCATGCCAACAAAACATGCGCTGTTGTTGGCCATGCCAGTAGGGAGTATACTCATGATACCGATGCCAATAGAGAGTATGTCGCTACTCACAGCACTGATGGTACGTGCGCTGTTGGTGGCGATGCCAACGCAGCCTTTGTCGCTGTTAGCGATGCTAACTAGGTGTGAACTACTGTTGTCAATGCTAGTAGAGCCTCTGCCACTACCGGTAGCGCTAGTAGGGCATGCGCAATTTCTAGCCTTGCCACCAAGGCCTGTACAGCTGCTGGCAGTGCCAACAGAGTGTGTGCTACTTTTGGTGATGCTAGCACAGCCTTAGCTACTGCTGAGAATGCCAGTAGCGCGTGCGCAACTACTAACGATGGTAGCAAGTTCTCCACCGCTATAAGCAATGCCAGTTCGGCATGCAATACTACTCACGATACTAGTATTACCTGTGCTCTAGCTCGCGACACCAGTAAGGTGTGCACTAGTGCTAGCAATGCCACTATAGCTTTGGCGTTGCTAGCAACAACAATAGAGCGTGCGCTACTGTTGGTGATGCTAATAGAGCCTCTGGCGGTGTAGGCAATGCCAAAAGGGCACTATAAATGGCGATAGCAGTAGAGCCTGTGCCAGTTCTCGCCATGCCAGTATATTGTTCCCTATTGATGGCGATGCCAAGAGAGCCTCTCTCGCTCATGAGAGTGCCAGAAGAGTGTGCGATGCTAGTGGCAATGCTAGCCTCTATTGCTGCTAGCAACGCTAGCAAGGCCTACGCTACTACTATTTTCCATACCAACAGAGTGTATTCTCCTATCGTCACTGACGTAGCTTTTACTACTATTTGCCATACCAACAGAGTGTATTCTCCTATCGTCACTGACGTAGCTTTTACCGCTGCAAGATGAATTTTTTTACGAAAGTTCACAAGACGTTTTCTAGTGTAATGGTGTGAGCCAGACCACGTTTTCTGTGCGATGTACAAAATTTGTCTGTTCTGGCTGGCCAGACCCAGTGAAGCAAACAGCCAAAGCAACTTGTCCTAAGAGGATCGTTGGATCTAATGCGAATGTAGCAAACCTCGTTTACAAGTGGTTTGGTAGGTTAATAGAAGCCCTCTGAATGGAATGTTTGGCATTGACGGTTCAACCTGCAGGTAAAGTCCTACTGGTTGAATGCTTGGAACGTGACCGACTGAACAATGTATAATCATAGAGAAGGACATTGTAAGATATTTTCTTACTCTGTTGATGTCATCGGATGGATCTGGACGGTCCATCCACTTTAACGATAGATAACTAATGAGGAATCAGTGAGTGAGGTAATCCTCACCTGGCAGAAATTTGTGTTTGGGATAATACATGAGTTACCCAGATTACTTGTTTAGCTACATAAATACCCAAGTAGTATGTTATGGTCGGTTCTAATCCAAGGGGTAGAGACCTATTTTTTACCACAATTAGATCACTGTGCTTTAGCATGCGAGTTCTATCCACAAATAAATACATGGAATACACAAATAAATACATAGAATATCATCCAATTTCTAGTTGTAGTGCCAATGATTTTTTAAAACGATCCCACAACACAACATGTACATACATCTCTATGATTTAAGGGAAACCTAAAGCACAACACCATGGTATGTGGAGTTATAGGTGGTAGGCCTTTATCAAGGAGCACCAATGTGTATTTGAATTCGATTTTTTTTTGTAATCTGAAAGAGAAATGAGTTTTTGTATTAACATCTTATTCTGTACAAAAGTATGAACATTTTGAGATGTGCTTGATGTAAATACCAAAAGCAAATTAGACGACATACGAAAGTGATATTCTACTATCGAAGCAATCTTGGTTTATCATAAATTGATTTTTATGCATTCATGTTCTTTATTTTGTTTCCTTATCAAATATTTGACCAATATTCTCCATGCCTCACCTAGTTGTGTGTCAAGAACATTAGCATTGAGAAAGGGCTAGATACCTTATAAATCATAGAATACATCATATTATTAAACGTTTCTAAGACGTTTCATTATGATATTGAAAACTATTTTGTATCTTGCTTGTTAGAATATATATAGACATATATGACCCTGTATTTCTTCACCCTTTATAGTGTTATTTCATATTTCATTAATATTAAGCTACTTTGTTTAGTTTAGAACATACATTTATTTTTTTCAATAATTTGCTACAAGACGTGCCCCTCAACCTCTATCTCACTCGGGGAATGTTTCACCCATGTGAACCTCCTTAGTTTGCCACGCAAACTTCTACATTCAAGGACGGTTCTAAAATAACATTGATAGCCAAAATAAATAAAAATTGGTGGTCTCTTGAAATTGAAATCCAAAGGATTGTTTTTCATCAGTGATGGGCTATAATATGTTTAGCCTTATGATATGAGGGCGTGGCTACTTAATGTCATTTTGTGCATGCCTAGTCTTGCTCACACAGATGAAAACAGAAAGCCCTTGACCTAGCCTTCGATGCTACTTGTGGTTTGATGTGATATAATATATTGTAGAAAACCCAACGAACATGGTATCCTCCCCCAAAGATGTCATTTCTGGTAGATATTGTTTTCTTATAGTAACAAAATTTGGTTTATGCAACACAACTAAAAGAATAACAATAGGCGTACCCTTAGTGTGAAGACTAGGATTGAGTTTTCCATGTTTAGAAGAACAAAAAAAACTAGGAAAGTACTCCTTATGTTTTCATGGATTCAGGCATTTACCTATTGGGTGAAATATCTCACGTACCCATAAATAAGAAGTGTGACTCTCATCCGCCCGTCTTTTGGAGGAAAAGCAACAATCCTCCCGTGGTTTATAAAAAAAGCAACCATCTGCCCACCATGGGTGACAAAAGCAACGATGAGCCTAGCCTTTGCAACAAAATCAACCAGCCGCACACCACTTTTTTCATACTGGATCACGGCATGTGTTTTGGGCCTAACATTGAAATAAATGCAATGGTGCATCTGAATTATCGACGGTGAATGAAAACAATCATGTCATGCATCAAAACTACATGATATATGGCGGGAAAAAGACATTGTTTTAGCACTTGTCGGTTCCTTAGGTATCATCTATGTAATGTTGGCATAAGAATCATTTTATGTATAGTGTCTTCATATGCATTATTGTATGTGTGAAGTTTTCATATAAATGTTTTGTCCGGAATTTGCATATGAATTTTGTTCTTTGCAGCAATGGTATATTAGCTATTTTGTTCCAAAATGTGGGTACATGTGACTTCTACCCTTACATATTTCAAATACGATCCACATAAATTGGGGAACGAGGGTGTGGAGAAAATGTAAGAATAATATGGTGATAAGTAGATTTTGCCTAGGAAAATCTAGGTGAGGCAAAAATAGTAGGAGTTCATGCCAAAGAGGTGATATTACAAAGAGGAGTAATTGCTGATATATCCGCATAAGAATGAGCATAAACCTCATATATCCCTAGATTTAAATATTAAAGTTGTATCCAGAGAGTAAATAAACTTAATGTCCTCTTTCATGGCCATGCCCGATGGGCGACGTAAGTTGCCCATTGAGCAGAGCAAGATGGGTGATGTGTCACCCCTATCCTCTAGAGAATCACGATGGAGAAATTATCCTATTTTAGGTTTTTTGTTTTGTTTTGCAAACTCCCCTTTGGGGATTTATGAATTGTTATGTTTGCACGGGCGGAGCTCGTGGAAAAATTAAATCCTAAATAAGCAAAGAACGATTTGCAAATAAAAAAAATGAGAAAAAGGCTAGTCACTCGATAGTGATTGAACGAAAACTCCTTTACTAAATATGATTTGGGACAAGCAAACCCACGTTTATATATGTAAAATTCTCTCAAACCCTACCCAAAATTTTATTAGGGATTTAAGGGATTTATTTGTTAGCGGTCTCTTACTTTCCCTACTACTGCGGGGCCTTGCAACTTCCCTTGCAATGCATGGATTTTTTTGGACCCCCACTCAAAATCCTCACAAATCTTTGAAAAATTAAAAAACCCTTCTAGACGGGGGTTTTTGAATTTTCTGTCAGGTCTGATAACGTCAGCATGTTGTCAGTATATGGTATGCAACGCCCACATAGTGCGTTAACTTTGATATAACATGTATTTTAAACACTCACTGGATATAGTGTTAATAAGTAGCAAATATTTTTTAATTTTGGATATGGCGTGGTCAATATGCGAAACTTGGATACAATAATAGATATTGAGAATTTTGTGAATATAAGGTCATTACCCTGATAACAAAGATTTAGTAGCATAAATGTCAGGCGAAATATCTCTGATACCTGCACTACTTGTACTATTAAGCTGGCATACCCATAGGTTGAAAATTTGGCACAAAATACCCGGCGTACTAAAAAAAGAAAATGGATACATATGAATATTATGTTTGCTCACAGCATTCCCATACCCAAACAATTAGCAATGAAATACGTGCATATCGTTCCTCTTAAAAACAAACTGGGTACATTTTGCATAATTTTCATCTTTAGTTTACATTAAACAAATAATGTACGGTTCATTCACAAATCATGAAATCATTTTATAAATGTTACCACAGGTTCGGGTCTTGGACTGGTGACATTGAGTTCTGACGTAGTTAACCATGTAATCGTCATTATGAAGGGGGGTACTCTTATGTTTGTAGGAGTAAGACACAGTGCCACGTACTTGTCGTCGGTGTTCCGTAGGAGGGACATGTTTGGTTGAGCGTGAATAGTAATCTAGTTTGTGTATGGATACTGTGTTGTAAACGTTTCACCTTGCGGTTTACCATTCCTACAACACCGGTCTCGGGTATGCCATTTTAATTTGATCTGACGCTGTGTACGAGATGCCAGAATTAAAGTTGTCTTAGTATGCCATTTCAAAATGAGTAGGTCCCGGCACGATAGCTTAAATTCTGGACATGGTGGGTATCGAGTTGCTTCGATCACAAATGTCTTACAACTATGGGGGTACACCATTTAGTCGTATAATTAGGTTTTCTAAGTCAACAATGGGGATAATTAGGTGTTGTGATTTTGCTATTGAATCTAAATTTTCATCAATTTTGTTCCTTAATGATGATTCTTTTGTGATTCTGTCATCGAGATTGAACCATCTCAAATCAGTGGGACCTAGCTGCCAAGTCCGTAATCTTTGTAAGTGTACCCCTTCCGACATCGGCGGTTGGACGTCCTGATTTTGCAAACGCAAATCCTACTCCAATGGTGCACCCCCTCGTTGTGCACCTCCTGAATAGAGTGATGTCAAGAGAAACGTGTCATTTTGACCAATTTAAAACTGGTTTGAAAATTCTCCTCATCCATAGATTATTGAGTCAATGTTGTGAAACCGTTCTTTGAACAGGTTTTAAAATGAACATCTTTATAGTGGGTCTTAGCTTTTATTATGCGTTTTACAAGATGTTCCTGAGACGTTTGCAACCCCGCCACGTAGGATTTCACTAAGATTAAAGCATGATGAATCGGTGGGAACCCATTGATTTCCCCTTCGATTCTATGGCAAAGTTTTGGAACATTCACAATCCTTTGAGATCGCTCGCAAACTCGGTCGTCGCGTTGTCTACTGCTAATCGGCCCTTGTAGGAACATAGAATCAAAGGAAAAATCAAAGCGTCGGTTCACCCCCAATGGCACCACCCTAGAATGCGATTCCTCTACGTGAGGGCGCCAGCGGGCGCGCTCTTAGGCGCCGCGTTTGAACTGCGTTGGCGTCGCTTTCTTGCGTTTCCCTTCCAGTCGTAGCTTGCCGGCTCTATCTCCTTAAAAATTCAGGCGGAGAATGGACGCCTTTGATATTGATTTTGATTGTAGGGTTTGAGGCACTTCCCACTCGATTTGTGATTTCTAGTTAATTTTCGTAAGACCGGGACGGGTTTTGAAAACGCGGGATCGATGTCCCTCCATAATGTTCGCGGGGTTTTATCTTTCAAACATTACGGCGATGCATCCTGGTTTCATGGAAAGATATCAATAGCCGGCCAACTTGCAGGCGTGCCTTAATCCAGGCAGTCAATAATCGCCACGTGCATTCATGCGCGATTCGACAAACGCTACGTCTGATGTAGCAAAATTCCTTGAAATTCCAAAGCATTGAATTTGATGTGTTCGTGGAATTTATCGTGGATTCAGTTTCATCTTAGATAAAAACAGATTTTTATTCAAATTTTTATGGCCAACGTCCTCATCACAGCAACGTCTTTTGATCGTATCGATCTACACAAATACGACATTTCCCAGATGTTGGGAGACATGCCATGTAGACGCAGTTGGCCTTGGATTTTTGAAGAATCAGCGGGAGAGCTTTGTGCCGAGATCTCTTGCTGGATTTTTCAATATTCATTCATCGACCACAAAAGAGCGGACGGTTGAATTGAATTGATGTCCGTTCCCAGTGATGTGCACACAACCTTTCTTGCTAATAGAGTATGGCTCACTGATTTTTCATGTAGATTAATGTCAAGCGAGAGACCTGTACCCGGGTTCCCGGCATCCAGCTGGTCGAATGGCTTCTGTTGAGTTGCCTTCTCACTGATGAGCACATGCACATTACCGTTCATATGGATGCACGTGTCATAATTTCAAGAAAACTCTCATCCATCTTTCGAAGCTGTCGGATTACACCAAACACATTTTTACTCTTGCTTTTAAGGTTGTTGAGTTTCATCAAAGTTCTTTGGGGTTCACGACAGAATACTTGGTTAAAATGACTAATTTGTGTTGAGAATGACCCGTGTGATTCGGCGAAGATGAAAGATGCAACGTTCATTGACCATGTAAATGATGCGAAAACCCACAAAGGCCATCGCAAGATTTTGGCGGTTTGTTGAGCGCTTGCCACAGCTCGTGAACTTCCATGTTAGCTCACAATCCGGTGGGAACCCTCACTGCATAGAAAATAACCAGCAAGAGATCTTGGCATTGATTGGGCGTTGGATTATGGAAAACCTAAAAGGCGAACCAGCAAACAGTAGCGAGCTTGCCCATGAATTCACCGAGCCGCCTCCCGCGTCGAGGAAGAGAACCAAAATCAATATCAAAGACGTCGGTTCTTCGCCTCCACAAAGACGGTGTCCACACTTTCCGTGTACGTCCGTGGCGCTCCAGGTGTTGAAGAACGGGGAAATGCTGCGCCGCCTTACTTGACCCGGAGCGCTTAAGATCTCGGTCAGTCACCTCGCGTTCACCACCAGGTGTCTGACCTTCCAAATTCGTATTTAAAACGGTTACTTGTTGAGTTAATTTCACAGGATACTTGCGACTCGAGGTATTTTTGTTGCATGCCGTTGAGTAGCAATTTACTGTTTCCCGCCTACTTACTTACGAAATTGTTTGCGGCTTTCGGACTAATCTACCGTGCACGAAACCCGATTTTCGCCATCCAGTTATGAAAATGCGATAAAAATGGGCATGCGGGGGAGTATTTTACGATTTACTGAATAAAGTTCTAGAGAGCAGGGGTTTGCGGTACATTAGACAGCTGGGACCACTGTCCTTCAATACATTCTACATCGATAGATTTGACTTGTACGGACAAGATCCTCCATGTCGAAGGCGGGAACTGTTGTTAGACAGTTTCTGTACCTGATTACCGTTGGACGAAAACATCGATAGACAGGTGGCGTCGCGTACAGGATCTTAGCGAATCGCTGCCACTAGTATAATTCCGATTGCGGTGAACCCGTATGACAAGAACTCGAGTCCGTACTGGTGGTTCAAGAAATGAATGCCGAACGTAACGTAATCGAGGACAAATGTGATCGCCGCGGCATCGCACGACCAAAACCGTGTCGGCTAAGGCGTCGCGCAAAACCGCCCGTTGACGAAACAATTACACATGAAGTCTCCTTACTTCCCAACCTGTCGTTTTCACACAAGCAAGCAAGCGGTGGACGTGACTCGCGAGCTCCAGCGAAGTGCCTTCTTCTCATTCTGGCGAGTCGACGCCGTCGACTAGGCGCTGGTGGTGCTTGCTCCACCCCAATGCTGCGCAGCGTATTGCTGCAGTAGCCACTGCCAGTGGCATTCGCCGAGTGCGGTGCTGGCGGGCTGCTCTTTCTTGAAATGATTTTCTCTCGACTCGCGACAGGAAATGACTGCCGCGAAGGTGGTGCCGGGAGTTCAGAGCCAGTGCGCCGAGCCGCTCGCCCTACCCCCCCCACCACGTCGCCTTCGAAGCTGCTCTTGTATGGGTCTTTCTCCGACGTTAAAAAGAATGGCGCCACACTGTGATCGACACCGGCATCTTCATTCGTTCTCATCCGCATCGCTTGCCTCGTAGAGACGTCACTTTGTCTCCTGTGCAAATAACTTCACCGCAGCAAATCCTTTGGCGCACTAGTCTGCGCTGTTGTCTCTGAAATCGTTGTCGGCATGGCCACTTTTCCACGCTACTGAGCGGGTGTGACGTTTCCACTGCTGCTGCTGGTGGTGGTGGTGGTGCTGGCGCCAACAGCCCAAGGCGCGCGCAGAGGTGCGTGGCAGAGCCGCGTGTGTGTGTTTTGGACGTGACGTGGGTGACCCTTTTGCTCCAGCTTGCGAGAGCTCCGGCTCTGACAAGGCCCTGGCGCCAGTGGTCGCACTGGAGCCTCCTGCCAGAAGGGGAGGAGGAGGGGTTGGGCCTCCGGGGGGGGGGGGGGGGGGGGGGGGGGGGNGATTGCTTTTCCCACTTGTGCTTCCCGTGACACGTGCTCTCACCCCCTTCCCCTCCACGGTTGTGGCCCGCCTGCCCTCTGTCTCCTTGGAGGAAAAGGTGCCCCCCTCTCCCCCCTCCCCCCCTCCCCCTTCATCTCTTTATCTGTCACGTCTCTTAGCAGGCAGGGTGGTGGATGCGGACTTGCTTGGGTTCAACGAGGTGTCTGGAGGGGACAACGGTGCATTCGGCACCGCCAGACTCACCTACTTGTGAGTGTGCCCTTTGCTTCCTCTGCTACCCACGTGCGAGTGTGCCTTTGTGCCTTTGTGCGCTTGTGCCTTCCTTCCACGTGCTCCCCACCCAGGTGTGTGGGTGCTCATACTGATGAGATGAAGCACACTGCGTGCCTTCTGCCGCAAACAGTGTGAAGCAGAGGGTGGGAAGCACCGTCCTCCGTAGAAAAATGTGACATGCACCTTCATCTTTCTAGAGCATGTGTGGGATTCAGGGGAACTGGAAGTCCACAAAGCCATCACCGCTGCACAGTTGCAGGGAGGCTGCTTCACAGCAACACTACCACATGCCAGCACCGTAGACCCTACAGGTACAGGCGAAAGCACGGTACCTCCCAGTGTGACCAGCATGAGTGTTTGAATGGTAGGCACTGCGCTTCCTGGACTTGTGTGTGTGTGTGTGTGTGTGTGTGTGTGTGTGTGTGTGTGTGTGTGTGTGTGTGTGTGTGTGTGTGTGTGTGTGTGT
>SZWC01017649.1:26261-59787 GCA_023375785.1 Penium margaritaceum | reverse complement strand
GGTTGTCGCAACGCAGCACAATGGCGGGTACTGACTGCCCAAGCTCAAGAAACAAGCGCTGCAGCCAAACTGCCTCAGCAGCCCTTGCCCCCAAAGCCACATACTCTGCCTCCGACGAGCTATGTGCGATGCAGCCCTGCTTCCTGCTTCGCCAAGACAAAGCGGTACCACCGAGCAGAAACACGTAGCCAGTGCGACTGCGCCCGTCAGGACTCCAAGCCCAGTCGCTGTCAGTGTAGCCGTCAAGGACCACCGAACACTGCCGACGAAAGCAGAGTCCGAGATACGGCGTGGAAACCACGTACCGTACCACTCGCACAGCCGCGTGAAGAGCTCTCGCATGTGGAGCCTGCGAGAACTGAGCGAGGAGGTTGNCAAGGTGCCAGTGATCTCCCGGTTCCAACACCGTGGAGACTGCTTGAGGCCGTACAAGGACTTGCGCAAGCGCCAGACCTTGTCACCGTCCTCAAAGCCTGGTGGCTGAGCCACGTAGATCTCCTCATCCAAAGAGCCATGGAGGAACGCGTTGTTCACATCCATCTGGTGTAGTTCCCAGTCATGCTGAGCTACTACACCGAACAGAGCTCGAGCTGAGGTCATGCGACCGACAGGGGCAAAGGTGTCAGTGTAATCAACTCCCTCAATCTGAGAGAACCCCTTGACGACCAAGCGGGCCTTGTAGCGTTCCAGTGAGCCATCCGGCTTCACTTTCTTGCGAAAGACCCACTTGACCTGAATCGCCTTCCTCCCAGGGGGAAGGTCGACCAGCTCGTAGACTCCGTGCTCTCGGATAGCGCGAAGCTCATCCTCGCAAGTAGCTCGCCAGGCATCAGCATCCTGCGATGAGAAAGCCTCCCTCAATGTGCCCGGGTCCGGCGCCATAGAGGGGGAAATCTGTGTGGCAAGTGCACACGCCTCAGTGTCTGGCTTAACGGCCACGAGATCAGCTGCTGCGTCACAGGCGATATGGAACTCGCGAGTGACCAGGTCGTGCCCTATGGGGCACGCTGGGTGTACCTCTAAAAGCTCAGTGCGGACACCCAGGCCTAAGGCCTTTGTGCCTGGATCACCGCTCGCGATGCTGCGAGAGGAACGTCTGGGTCCGGAACCCGACGCTCGCTGAGCTCCTGAATCCAGTGGTCGAAGGCGACCACCGGGCTCACGGGAGTAACCGGAGGTCGAGGGGCGCACCTCTGGCTCAGGAACAGGTACGACCACAGGGACAGGTGCGACCACAGCTGGTGAGTAGGAAGGACGCAATAAGGGTACAAGTAGGGTGCAACTAGGGCGTGACTTGGACATACCTAAGCCGCAACTAGGGCGCAGCTATGGTGTAACTAGGGCGCAAGTAGGGCGTATGTAGGGCGTAAGTAGTGCGCAACTAGGGTGCAACTAGGACGTAACTAGGGTACAACTAGGACGCAAGTAGGGTGCAAGTAGGGTGCAAGTTGGGCGCAAGTAGGTCATGAGTAGGGCACAACTAGTGCGTAACTAGGGTGCAAGTAGGGCGCAACTAGGGTGCAACTAGGGCATAACTAGGGTGTAACTAGGGTGAAAGTAGGGTGCAAGTAGGGCACAACTAGGGTACAACTTGGATACGACTACGGCACAAGTAGGGTGCAAGTAGGGTGTAAGTACGGTGTAACTAGGATGCAAGTAAGACGCAACTATGGCGTAAGAAGGGCGTAATTGGGACGCAACTAGGGTGCAAGTAGGGCATAACTAGGGTGTAACTAGGGTGCAAGTACGGCGCAGCTAGGGTACAACTAGGGCCAACTAGGGAGCAATTAGGGTACAACTATGGCGTAGCTCGTGCACAACTTATGCGCAACTAGAGTGCAACTAGGGAAAAACTAGGGTGTAACTACAGTGTAACTAGGGCGCAACTAGGGTGCAACTAGGGTGCAACTAGGGCGTAACTAAGACGCAACTAGGGCACAACTAGGGCACAACTGCGGCATTTGCATCCTAGGTTCGGGTCCCTAGTCTCGGAGATGATTCAGGGTGGCCTTCGGGAGATAAAAATGGCAATGACACCAGGAAATCATGGGAGGTCACCAATCCCAGTACTATTGTGGCCCAAGGGCGCATATCTAAGGAGTTCGAATGGGGTCCAGAGTAGTAGACCAGTAGTAGATCATCGTACCTTGCTTTCAAAGGGATGGGTCGAGAATGTGACACGTACTTGAGCGGGCACGGGGATGCAACCTAGACGAGCGGAGTAACCGGTGTTGGACACGTTGATGCGCAACTAGGGCATAACTAGGGTGCAAGTAGGGCACAAGTAGGACGCAACTAGGGTGCAACGAGGGCACACTAGAAGTTACCTAAGTCGCAACTAGGGTGCAAGTAGGGCAAAAGTAGGGTGCAAGTAGAGCGCAAGTAAGGCGTAACTAGGGCGGAACTAGGGCGTAACTAAGGCACAAGTAGGGCGTAAATATGGTGCAAGTAGGGCTCGACTAGAGAGCAACCAGCGTGCAACTAGGAGGTAACTAGGGCGTAAGTACGGCGCAAGTAGGGCATAAGTGGGATGTAACTTGAATGCAACTAAGACACAGCTAAGGTGTATTTAGGACATAAGTAGGACACAAGTAGGGCGCAAGTTGGACGCAACTAGGGCTGAACTAGGACGCAAGTAGGGTGCAAGTAGGGTACAAGAAGGGTGAAAGAAGGGCGCAACTAGGGCACAACTATGGTGCAAGTAGGACACAAGTAGGGTACAAGTAAGGCGTAAGTACGACGCAAGCAGGATGTAACTAGGACACAACTAGGACATAACTAGGCACAACATGGGTGTTACCAGGGCGCCTGTAGGGTGTAAATTGGTCGCTACTAGGGTGCAACTAGGGCATAACTAGGGTGCAAGTAGGATGCAAGTAGGGCACAAGTGTCGTGCAACTAGGGTGTAACTAGGACGCAGATAAGGTGCAACTAGGGTGCAAGAAGGGCAAGAGTAGGGCACAATTAGGGTGCAATTAGAGTGCAACTGGGGTGCAACTAGGGTGAAACTAGGACGCAAGTAGGGCATAAGTAAGGCACAAGTAGGTCACAACTAAGGCACAACTAGGACGCAACTAGGGTGCAACTAGGATGCAAGTAGGACTCAAGTAAGGCGCAAGTATGGCGTAACTAGGGCTTAACTAGGGTGCAACTAGGGTGCAACTAGGACCAAAGTAGGGTGCAAGTAGGGTAAAAGTAAGGCACAAGAAGGGCGCAACTAGGGCGCATGAAGGTTGAAAGTAGGGTACAAGTAGGGTGCATCTAGGGCGCGACTAGGACAAAACTAGGGTGAAACTACTACACAAAAAGGACGCAAATAGGGTGCATGTAGAGCAAAATTAGGGTACAAGTAGGGTGCAACTATGGTGCAACCAGGACGCAAGTAGGGCGCAAGTAGGGTGCAAGTAGGGTGCAACTATGGTGCAACTAGGGTGCAAGTAGGGTACAAGTAGGGCGCAAGTAGGGCGCAAGTAGGGCGTAACTAAGACGCAACTAGGGCACAACTAGGACGCAAGTAGGGCACGAGTAGGGTATAGGTAGGATGAAAGTAGGGTGCAACTAGGGTGTAACTAGGGTGCAACTAGGGTACAAGTAGGGCGCAATTAGGGCGCAACTAGGGCGCAACTAGGACGCGAATAGGACACAACTAGGGCAGAAGTAGGGTGCAACTAGAGCACAAGTAGGGTGAAAGTAGGGTGAAACTAGGGTGCAACTAGGGTGTAACTAAGGCAATAAGATGCCGCAAGTAGGGCGCAAGTAGTGTGTAAGTAGGACGCAACTAGAGCGGAACTGTTGACATGATGTGTCCCTTGTTGTGAGTGTCATTGATAATACTCCGTAGTTCGACCACTGAGTAGTGGTTAAACATCTGATCTGATTGCAGATTTGGATTCCTTGGAATTTTCCATGCAGGATTGAGCTTTTCATTGCTCAATGTGAGTGAGTATACATAAATTTATCCTAGCCCAAAGTTCGGGTGTTGGGCGGGTGGACTCTGGTACCCACCATGGGTGGCGGGATAATCCACCGCAAGTGATCCGAGTTCATCTCCGATGAGCTCCAAATGCACCAGAGCCATGAATGAAGTGACCAAAGGGATCTCCTTGACCAGGGTGAAACTCTCCTTGACTTCTCGGCGAGGAAAGGCGCTCTGACGAGTCATCGTCAAAGTGCCTCCCGTTGCCTAACGAGCAAGGCAATGTGGACTGCTCCACCAAGGGTTACTTCGACGGCCGTAGCAGGGACTCTACTACTCTGATTTGGGCGTGCTTGGAAGCATTGGAAATCCTAGATCACAGGCTATAAGGATCTGATGTAATCTCACTGTACTAAGAAACAAAGACGTGTTTCGATTCTGTTCTACTGAATGTGTCGTGTTCTACCTACTCAAATCCTTGACCCTTGTGCTCCACATTCTTCACCAAAGGTATCCATCGGCTGCTCCAAACATTGGTAGCGTGCAACACTGGGAGCTAAGCATCCATGAGGGTTTCTCTGCACCCACTAGTGCCAGCAAGGGTTATGGGCCCACCACGCTTCCGTTGCACACCATGGCAACATCGACCAAGTAATAGAGCAGTTGTGACTTCCCCCTCAAGTTTGATGGGAGGGACTTCCCCTTGTGGAGGTGGACCATGGAGGTCTACCTTGATGACAAGGAACTGCTTGAGCTGGTCAGAGGTGAAGAGAGAGCTCCTGCGGCATCCGCGACGGCCGAAGAGGTGCAGGCGTTCGAGAAGCGTAACAACAAGGCACTTGCTCTGATCGAAACAGTGTTATGGCCGGCACAACGTGCGCATGTCCAAGGATGCACAGAGGCCACAATGGCCTGGAAGAAACTCTGCATCGCATACAACCCGTCGTGTCTTCAGCAACGTCTCCTCCTTATCATACGGCTCTTCAACCTCCAAGCTGATGAGGAGACCAGTCCGTTGGAGCTCGTACGAGAGGTCAACACGATGGTGTCCCACTGTCATCAGGCGGAATGGGCCATCGACTCCCACTTGCAAGTAGCGGCGCTCCTCCTGGCCCTTCCTAACAGGCGGGCCTCTACGATCACCAGCGATGGTGATCTATGGGACAAAATGCTGACGTTGGAGGATGCGGCACAAGTGGTTTGCGACCGGTGGACCAAAACCACCGTGGCGGAGCAAGGGACGGCATCTCCAGCATCATCCCTGATCGTCCGCTCTCAAGGAAGAGAGGGATGGGGAGGAAGGGACATGTCCATGCCGTGCCAAGAACGAGGATTGCCATCGATATGGCTTGGAGGGCCATTGGAGAAGGGGCTGCATGAGGGGAGCTACAGACATGTCTACGGAGGTGGCAGAAGGGCAGTTGACCAACGTGGTGGTAGCTGATTTCGTATGCTCCACAAGGGGAGCTGAGATGGCAGAACCTCAGGCGGGCAAGCGGCAGGCGTGTTTGGAGCAAGGAGACTCTGGGTTGGGAAATCTGGACCAGAAGGCACGCCATGCAACGGGACGCCGGGTGATTGGTGCATGGCCTCCAAGGGAGGCAAGAGAAGTGGTCTAGATGGCAGACCAGCAAGGGAAGAGCATCAACAACAGGTGGCCTGGCTCTCCTAACGGGACAAAGAGGCCCAGTGCTGTGAGTATGGTGAACCGGAGCTACAAGGCAGGCAAAACGGGCGCTGCCGAGTTCCATGCGGTAGCGGTGGTGGCTGCGTGGAGGACCATGTAGCAAGACAAGGACAGCAAGGAGGCGTGTCCTCAAGGGGAGCACGAGGGGCTCCACACCT
Source organism: Penium margaritaceum (assembly GCA_023375785.1). Taxonomy (NCBI): domain Eukaryota; kingdom Viridiplantae; phylum Streptophyta; class Zygnematophyceae; order Desmidiales; family Peniaceae; genus Penium; species Penium margaritaceum. The sequence continues at coordinate 54,026 of SZWC01017649.1, read as the reverse complement.
CGGCGGAAGGGGAGCAGCTATGGCAGCGATGTGAGGGCCAAAATGTGGCTGCTCAAGTGTTGGCACGGGGTGGCAGCAAGCCACGTGCGCAGTGCTCCCCCTCAGGGACTGAGGAGAAGGAGAATGGCGGTAAAGGGCCGCGCTCTCAACCAGAGAAAAACGGGCTCCGGGCTGCAGAGGTGGTGGACCGGGGCTACAAGGCGGGCACAAAAGGTGCCGCCAAGTCTCGAGAGGAGGCATCGGTGGTGGCTTGGAGGACCACGCAGCAGATTGAAGAAGTCGTGAGGGAAGGCCCTCAAAGTGAGCCAAGGCGGCTTGGTGCACCAATGGACCGGGACCAAAAGCATCGCTCGGTGGAAGGCCGGGCAGTGGGTGCACCGCAACAAAAATGGGTGGAGGTTGTCCGGAGCGCTGTGCAACAGGGGGAGAGCGGTAGCAAGTGGCTGAGCTCTCCATCGGAGTAAAACGTGCTCCGAGCGGCATCGACGGTGGACCGTGGCTACAAGGCAGGCCGAGAGGACGCTGCCGAGTCCTATGAGGGGGTGATGGTAAATGAGCGGAGGACCAGGCCGCAAGGTGCGGTCAAGGTGTTGGTGGCTCCAAGTCCTCAAGGAGGAGGGAAAGCACTCAAGGGGTATGGAATGGGGGATGTGACAAACAGGCCGGCATCTCCGGCATCCACAAATGAGATGGATGAACCATGCAACGTGCACAGGTTGGGAGAAGGGAGTGGGACCTCCGGTTCTCCAACGTCTCCCAAAGAGGGAGAGACTGTGCATGAGAAGTGTGACAAGGGAGCTGAGACCAAAGGACCGGCACCGGAAATCCTCTCCAAGGGGGAGAAGCATGCACGTCTGGGACGTGTGGTGAGGCAGCGGCAGCAGTGCAGGCGGCGGCTCAAGAATCAGTCGTAGCTGCAACACCATGGATCCCCTGAGGCTGGTTGCAACAAATGGCAAACCACTACTGGCAGTGCAGGCGGCAGCAGCTTGGTCAAGACGGCACGCGCAGAGGCGGTGGCATCAAGGGCCAAGATCACCACCAAGAAAGCACTAGAGCACGGTGGGAAAGGTGTGCAGCACGCTGGGCCAAGTTCGGAAGGTGCCAAGGGTGCTGAAAATACAGTGGCACCCAAGGCACACTCGGAGGTACTGGAGGACTCAAAAGGGGGTCCGAGCTCTTCAAAGGTGAAGGAAGGCGCCGCAAGGGTTGCTGGTCTCTCGTGTGAGGGGGAGCAGTGTAGCAAGGAGGCGAGTGCTCCCAGGTCATCTCAGGGAGGCGGCCGACTGCCGTGGCAAGCTGCAACACCGATACAACAAGGGTCACTAGGCAGGCCACAGGGGGCGCTGCCAAGTCCAGCACGGGGGCACAAGTGACGATAGCGGGGAGCAAGGCATCCGCCGCTACGAGTTGTGATTGGTGCAGGGCATGTGAGGAGATTTGCTCACAGTAGCAACTTGGCCGGGCAGTAGAGCATGGCAGATGTTCAAGGACAGGGCATCAAAGGTTGCGGTACAAGGGGGAGATTGTTGACATGGTGTGCCCCTTGCAATGAGTGTCGTTGATCGTACTCCCCATTTCGACCACTGAAGAGTGATTGAACATCTGATCTGATTGCAAATTTGGATTCCTTGGAATTCGCCATGCAGGATCGAGCTTTTAATCACACGATTTGAGTGACTATTCAGAAAGTTAGCCTAGCCCAAAGTTTGGGTGTTGGACGGGTGGAATCGGGTATCCCCCATGGGTAGCGGGATAATCCACCGCCAGTGATCCGTGTTCGTCTCCAACAAGCTCTAAATGCTACAGGGCCATGAATGAAGTGACCAAAGGGATCTCCTTGACCAGGGTGAAACTCTCCTTGACTTCTCGGCGAAGAAAGGCACTCTGACGAGTCATCGTCGAAGCGCCTCCCGTTGCCTAGCGAGCAAGTCAAGTTGGGCAGATCCACCAAGGGTTACTTCGACAGCTGTAGCAGGGACTCTACTACTCCAATATGGACGTTCTTGGATGCATTGGAAATCTTAGATCACAGGTTATAAGGATCTGATGTAATCTCACTATGCTAAGTAACAAAAACGTGTTTCGATTCAGTTCTACTGAATGCGACGTGTTCTGCCCACTCACATCCATGATCCTTGTGCTCCACACTCTTCACCAAAGGTGTCCATTGGCTGCTCCAAACATTGGTCGCCTGCAACACTGAGAGCTAGTCATCCTTGAGGGTGTCTCTACACCCACTAGTGCCAACAAGAACTAGGGCACAATTAGGTTGCAAGTAACTAGGGTGCAACTAAGGTAAAAATAGGGTGTGACTAGGGTGCAACTAGGGCGCAAGTAGGTCGCAAGTAGGGCACAACAGGGGTGCAAGTAGAGTGCAACTAGGGCACAACCAGGGTGCAATTAGGACGTAACTAGGACACAACTAGGGCACAAGGAGGATGCAAGTGGGGTGCAAGTAGGGCACAACTAGGACGCAATTAGGATGTAGGTCGCAAGTAGATTGTAAGTAGGGTACAAGTAGAGCACAAGAAGGGTGCAAGTAGGGCGTAACTAGGGCACAAGTACGGCACAACTAGGGTGCAAGTAGGGTGCATGTAGGGCGTGATTAGGCATAACTAGGTTGCAAATAGGACGTAACTAGGGTGCAAGTAGGATGCATGTAGGGTGCAACTAGGGTGCAACTCGGTCGCAACAAGGGGGCAACTAGGGCACAAGTAGGGCGCAAGTAGGACGAAAGTAGGACGTAAGTAAGGGGCAAGAAGGGTACTTGTAGGATGCAACTAGGGTGTAAGAAGGGCGCAAGTAGGGCTCAAGTAGGTTGCAAATAAGGCGCAACTAGGGCACAACTAGGGTGCAACTAGGGCGCAAATAGGGCACAAGTAGGGCGCAAGTAGGGCAAAAGTAGGGTGCAACTAAGGGGCAAATAGGGTGCAAGTAAGGTGCAAGTAGGACGGAGGTAGGGCGCAAGTCGGGCGCAACTTGGACACAACTAGGGCACACATAGGATGCAAGTAGGATGCAAGTAGGGCATAAGAAGGGCGCAAGTAGGGCGCAAGTAGTGTACAACAAGGGTACTCCTAGGGTGCAACCAGGGAGCAAGTAGGCCACAAGTAAGGCGCAAGAAGGGTGTAACTAGGGCACATGTAGTGTGCAACTAGGACACAACTAGGGTGCAACTAGGATGTAAGTAGGGCGCAAGTAGGGCACAAGTAGGGTGCATGTAGGGTGTAACTGGGGAACAACTAGGATGCAACTAGGGAGCAACTAGGGTGTAACTAAGGCACAAGTAGGGGAAAGGTAGGGCGCAAGTGGGGCGCAACTAGGACGCAACTAGGGTGCCACTAGGACGCAAGTAGGAACCAAGTAGGCCACATATAGAGCACAACTAGGACGCAAGAAGGGCACAAGTAGGGTACAACTAGGGCGGATTTAGGGCGTAACTAGGGAGAAATGAGCGTGCAACTAGGATGTAACTAAGGCACAACTAGGGCTCGAGTAGGATGTAAGTAGGACGCATATAGGATGCAGGAAGGGTACAACTAGGGTGTAACTAGGGTGCAACTAGGGTACAAATAGGGGTGCAAGTAAGACACAAGTAGGGTGAAACTAGGATGCAACTACGGTGTAACTTGGGAACAAGTAGGGCAAAAGTAGGGGAAAAGTAGGGCTTAAGTAGGATGCAAGTAAGGTGCATGTAGGGCACAACTAGGATGCAACTAGAACGCAACTAGGGCGTAAGTTGGGCACAAGTAGGATGAAACTAGGGCACAACAAGGGTACACCTAGGGCGCAAGTAGGGCACAACTAGGGTGAAACTTGGACGCAACTAGGACACCAGCAGGGTGCAAGTAGGGTGCAAGTAAGGTATAACTTGGATGCAACTAGGATACAACTAGGTCGCAAGTATAGTGCAAGTAGGGCACATGTAGGGAACAACTAGTGCGCAAGTAGGGCACAACTAGGGCACAACTAGGACACAAGTAGGGCAAATCTATGCAACAAGTAGGGCACAAGCAGGGCGTAACTAGGGTGCAAATTGAACACAACTAGGGCGCAACTAGATTGTAACTAGGATGCAAGTAGGGCGTAACTAGGGCATAAAGAGGGTGCAACTAGGGCGGAACTAGGGCACAACTAGGGCACAAGTAGGGTACAAATAGGTCGCAAGTAGGGCACAAGAAGGGTACAACTAGGGAGCAACCAGGGCAAAAATAGGGCGCATGTAGGGCGCAAGTAGGGTATAACAAGGGCATGTTAAAAATCATGTCTTGTCTATTGACTTGTACTTCTTGTTATGTTGTCAAGGTCTACTGACTGAAGTCCAATAAAAGAAAATTAAAACAGCCAAAGCAAGAAGGCTAGGAGAGAGGTGGCCAGCCTCTCTCCTAACCTTCTACCTATCCTATTTTGTCTATTCCTATGGGAGCAGGGTCCGGTGAGAGATTATGGGCTGACCCGCTTGGGTGTCCCACTTATCCTAGCCCGGCCGCAGCTCGATGCTCATATCATCGGAACGTGCGCTACTTATTCTGGCACTAATTGCGCAAATCACGGAAGTGGCTTTGGAGGTCTGATCAGCGAGCGACGAGGGAGGAGGATGAGGATGTGGACCATCGATCGACGATGTGGCAGATCGATCGCCTCGATCGGCCCACACCATCGATCGATGTCCGGACTGGAGCAGAGGGAGGAGGACAGGGGCCGAGCGAGGACGCGCGAGGATCGCGCGATCTGTCACAACGGCATGAGCCAAGACACAAACGAGGAGGACAGGGACTTCTCCCCTCACAAGACACCTCGCAAGACTTAGTATTTTTTCTAGATTACCAAGTGCAGGGACCAGGGACAGAACGTAGGAGGTAGAACTAGTACTTAGTCCAGTCTTGCATGTTAGACTTCTTTAGCTTCGTTTGTACTCGTTTCTTGACCATTTCAAGTGAGATTTGAAGCTCTGGATTCAGCAAAGTCCCCTCTTGACTCTCAGTGCATTTCTACTGAGTGAATGTCTGGAAGAGGGATGAAAGTGTGAGATAGGTGGAGCTGGTATTCTCCACTGCACTACTTGGGTGCTCTAAGCTGTGAATATTTGTTGTTGCATGAAAGCAGAAGATATTCCTGGGTTGCAATTTTTTACATTTGGTATCAGAGCAAGGCTGCGTATTTCAAGCTTCAACAGTATCAGTTGAAATCTCCTCAGTGCAGATTGACATCTCATGACATCCGAACAACAGTGACAAATCAGATTCATTATCTGTGGCAACCATGGCCACAGTTCAGGATGGAAACTTCAAGATTCCCCCATTCGATGGGGACGACTACCACACCTTTGCGTTTAACATGCAACTGCTGTATCTCAACAAGGGACTATGGGGAGTGGTGTCAGATCCTGCAACAGAGACACTTGATCCCGCCGCAACAGCTGAGCAAAGATTACACTGGCAACGACGATGTGATCAAGCTTTTTCTCTCCTTGCCATGCAACTGAACGAAAGACTCAAGTTTCTGATCAGAGACAAAAACCCTGATCTCAATCCACGAGTGGCTTGGAAAGCTTTGTATGACCGCTACAACAAAACAACAGACACTGATCTTGCCAACCTTCTGACAGAGTTTCATGGCCTGAAGATGGAGATGGAGACAAAACTTGAAGATCATATTGCACACCTCAAGACTCTTGGGAACCGGATCAAGGCAATTGGTGAACCTATTTCAGAGAGGACCATGGTACTAACATTATTTCGTGGTCTACCTCCCAGATTCAAAGATACAGTTGACAGAATGACTGAACTCAAGGAGCAGTCAAGACCTTTTCAAGATGAAATCAATGCGTTGAAAGCACGCATGGGAGCCCTTGCTACAATGGTGCAGAATGGAGCAGCTGATCAGGAAGCCACTGCTAATGCTATCGCTGCAGCAACTGCTGCTGCAACAAGGACGACCAACACGGATGTTCTGACACTTGATAAAGCATGCGAAGCCCTCATGATTGCTGAAGAAAATTTTCGCAAAGCTGGAGGAGGAGATGTTGCACTCTACAACATGTATCAAAACCCAGGCTCTCAACGGTTCAAGAAGTTTGAGACCTATGGCAACAGGAGACATGGTCAAGAAAACCTTCCCAACAATCATCAAGACCTGCACTACAACAACGGCAGGCACTTTACCAGACCAAGCAATGCCTCTCCCAGCAGGATTGGAAGACATGGTCAAGGACCCTCTCTTGACAGATATGCAAATGCAATCTGCTGGGATTTCCATCAGAAGGGACACATCAACCGATATTGTCCGCTGAAGAAGCCAAAATCCAACCATGGTTATCAGAAGGCACACGTTTCAGAAGAAGTACAAAACCAAGCGTCAGCACTTGTAGCTGAACTACTCTCCGCCATCTGACCTCCAGCACCTGACACATCCACCCACACTTCTTCTGACTCTACAGATCTTAACTCTGACCTCACTCTCATGCAGATGGAACAAGCACAGATGCAGGAAATCATGATGGAACAGCAACAACATGCATTGGAAGAAGCTGGTTTTTCAGCTCCAACTGAGTCTACACACATCAACTACTCATCTACTGGCACAGAACCAACAANCCTTCAACCAGTGGAACCAGCAAATACATCATGGATGAAATGGCGTTCTGCTCCATCCATAGTGTGTTTCTACTAATGGCAGGAGTTATGGCGTGGATCATTGATTCAGGGTGCACCAAACACATGACCTGCAACAAGGATTGGTATGTGGATTACAAAGAGCTGCACCCACCAAGACCAGTCCGTGTTGGAGATGGACGAACAACACCTGCCTTTGGGATTGGAACCATCAGAGTGGGGATTGAACTTGAGGGAAAGACTGTCACAATAATCTTTGAAAATGTTCTCTATGTACCCGGCTTGGCCGCAAACTTACTCTCAGTATCCAGACTGAATGATAAAGGACTACGCGTATTTTTTTACACTGACAAGACATGCAAGATCATGTCTCCAACAAATCAGATTGCAGGAGTAGCTCGCAGGGAGGGCAAGCTAACAATTTTGAATACTCAACCAGCAACTGCTCCAAGTGGTGTACCAGAGATGGCCTTTGCTGCAAGTGAAGACACTGGGCCTCATGTCCCATCAGCTCCAGATCAAATCAACAAGACAAACGTCCTCACAGCAGCTGAACTCTGGCACAAACGACTAGCGCACCTCAACTACAGCTCCATTGCAAAAATGTCCTCTCAGCAAGGAGCCCATGATCTCCCATCAAATCTGACCTCTGACAATTCCAGACCTCCATGTGCAGACTGCTTGGCAGGGAAACAACACAAGCACCCCTTCAACACCTACCCAACAGTTGCTACTACCAAGAAACTGGAGCTTCTTCACATGGACCTGTGTTGTATCAAGGAACCTTCACATTCAGGGAAGCAGTACTTTTTGGTCATCATTGACGACTATACTCACATGGTCTGGGTCCACTTCCTTCGGTACAAGTCTGAAGCTCCTGACATCATTCAGACATGGATTCGAATGATTGAGAATCAAACAGATCTCACAGTGAAGAAGATCAAGACTGACAATGGTGGTGAATTTGTCAACCACACCCTGAAGCAGTTCTATGCTCTCAAGGGTATTATCCACCAGACAACTGTTCCAAAGACCCCAGAACAAAATGGTAAGGCTGAGAGGATGAACAGGACTCTACTTGACCGCGCTCGCACAATGCTACACACTGAGAACCTACCAACCCTCTTCTGGGCTGAAGCTATCTCCACAGCAGCATACCTTACCAACAGGCTCCCGTACAAGAAACTTCCTGCTGGGTGCACCACTCCATTCCAAGCATGGACTGGTCATAGACCAGCGTTTGGATACATAAGGATATTTGGGTGCACAGCCTATGCCTGGATACCAGCCGATGAACGCACCAAGCTTGAGGCCCACAACCGCAAGTGCCTCCTCATGGGATTTGAGGATGGGGGCAATGCCTACCGACTATGGGACCCAGCTACCAAAAGTATTTTCCGAAGCAGATCAGTGGAATTTGATGAGCAATTGTCCAACAGTGGCACACTCTCTAACACCACACTCACTGTCATGTACCATCAGCTTGAACCTGCCACTGACATCAATGCTCTGCAGAAATTCTCCATGGACCCGACTCCAGATGAACATGAAGGCGGTCTGGTCCCTATCAATCCTCATGAACATGTTCCAAGCACAACAGTTTACCAAGGTGCACCTGCAGCACCTCCTCCATTTACTGGCCCTCAACCACCTCCACGCAGGTCTGCCAGAATTGCTGCACTAAATCATCACACAGAAGAGATCTCTGATGAATCTGAGTTGACCCTGGTCACAGCAGTCATGGATCCTACAAGTTTCAAGGATGCCATGAACAGCTCAGATGCAGCAGCTTGGTTCCAAGCAGCTACGGAGGAGATTGAGCAACTTCGCAAACATCAGACATGGACTCTTGTTCCCAGACCACCCGGTGTACCTGTAGTCACTTGCAAGTGGCTCTTCAAGAACAAGCTGGGTGCAGATGGTCAACCCACTCGTCGCAAAGCTCGCCTGGTTGCCAGAGGATATAGCCAACAACTTGGTGTCAACTACTCTGACACGTTCGCTCCAGTGGCAAAGTATTCCTCTATCCGCACGGTCCTTTCCCTTGCTGCAGGAGAGAACTGGCATCTTCATCAAATGGATGTTAAATCAGCATTCCTTAACGGAGATCTCGAAGACACAGTCTACATGACCCAACCAGAAGGCTTCATCCAACCAGGAGAAGAAGACCTTGTCTGCCTACTCCACAAGTCTCTCTATGGCCTTAAACAGGGACCAAGACAATGGGACAAGAAGATTCATGACTTCTTCTTAGCCCAGGATTTGACACGTCTCCATTCTGATCACTCAGTCTACATCAGGATTAACAGCAATTCCACACTGGGTGTCATCTTGTATGTGGACGACCTGATTGTTTTTGGGAGCTCTCTCCCCAACATTCTGTCCTTCAAGAAACAACTGTCCTCAACCTTTGAGATGACAGACATGGGACCACTCACCTACTACTTGGGGATACAAGTACAACAAAATGATCAACAACACACTGTCCATATCAACCAGGGTTCATATGCCCAACGGGTGGCTGAAAAATTTGGAATTGGCAACTCTGCCAGCATCTCAACTCCTCTGGTTCCTCATCATGGACTCACAAAGCCATACACGCCGGACATGGCTGCTGCACCTGCTGACGTCAAGGCATTCCCCAGCATGGTAGGATCCTTGATGTACGCTTCAGTTGGCACCCGTCCTGATCTCTCCTATGCTGTCGGCATCCTCAGTCAAGGCTGCAAGGCTCCCACCAAAGATCACATTGTGGCAGCCAAGCGCTGCATCCGATACCTCCGCAGCACCTCCACCATGGCCATTCGCTACAGGAAAACAGAAGGGCCCATTCTCATTGGTTACTGTGATGCAGACCTCTCAGGTGATCAGACCACAAGCAAATCCACCTCTGGGTATACATTCATCATCAATGGTGGACCAGTCAGCTGGCAGTCCAAAAAGCAATCTGTAGTCGCGTTGTCCTCTACTGTAGCAGAGTACATCTCTGAATCAGAATGCACGCACGAAGCAGTCTGGCTTCGCATGTTCTTGGGTGAATTGGGCTTGGAACAACTGCATCCAACCCCAATTATCTGCAACAACCAAGGCGCTATTGCATTATCTGAGGATCCTGTTCTTCATGGCAGGACCAAACATGTCAAACGCCAATACCATTACGTCCGGGATGCCGTGGCTGAGGGTGAAGTCATCATGGAGTATAACCCCACCCAGCAACAGGTCGCTGACATCCTCACTGAATCCCTGGACTCCAAGCAACATGCTTCTCTCTGTCAAAACATGGGTCTTCATCTCCTCTAACGCTCCCACGATGCAAAAATGGAGGGGGGGAAAGGCCTAGTGTCATTTTTACCTCGTGAGAGTTGAGCGGCCTGAGACACCTGCCCTGCTGGCATGGTGAGGGCAAGAGTGGTTTCAAGACTTTGAGTGTTGTCTTGTGAAAGGATCTGAGACACCAACCCTGATCGTTGTATGAGGATCAGTGAGTGAATGTGAGGATGAGTGCTCTCTCCCATCCCCTCCCTCTCTGTTCCTCTCTATCCCCTCCTTCCCATCTCCTTCTCTCTCTTTTGTGAGTCAAGAGGCCTGAGACACCTACCCTGATGGTATGGTGAGGGCATGAATAGNTGTGAGGCTGAGGTCCTTCTCTCTCTCTATCTCCCCCTCTCTCGTTTGGTGATTGCTTACAACCACACACATGCCACAGAAAACAAAAACACAGACAAGAGAACACATCCACACCTACAGGGGGGTTACCTCATGTTCCCTGCCTTACTGCTCTGCCTTGTCCAAAACTCCCCCTCTCAACATGTCACCTTCAGTTGTTGTACCCACATGTGTGCATCCCAATTCCTTTCCTCATCTCTTCTTTGTTCTCCACTACTCTGACTTCCTTGTTCACCAATCCCCCTCTGGATCTCTCAGTACACCTTGAAACATACAGGGGGGAATGTTAAAAATCATGTCTTGTCTACTGACTTGTACTTCTTGTTATGTTGTCAAGGTCTACTGACTGAAGTCCAATAAAAGAAAATTAAAACAGCCAAAGCAAGAAGGCTAGGAGAGAGGTGGCCAGCCTCTCTCCTAACCTTCTACCTATCCTATTTTGTCTATTCCTATGGGAGCGGGGTCCGGTGAGAGATTATGGGCTGACCCGCTTGGGTGTCCCACTTATCCTAGCCCGGCCGCAGCTCGATGCTCATATCATCGGAACGTGGGCTACTTATTCCGGCACTAATTGCGCAAATCACGGAAGTGGCTTTGGAGGTCTGATCAGCGAGCGACGAGGGAGGAGGATGAGGACGTGGACCATCGATCAACGATGTGGCAGATCGATCGCCTCGATCGACCCACACCGTCGATCGATGTCCGGACTGGAGCAGAGGGAGGAGGACAGGGGCCAAGCGAGGACGCGCGAGGATCGCGCGATCTGTCACAACGGCATGAGCCAAGACACGAACGAGGACAGGGACTTCTCCCCTAACAAGACACATTTCAAGACTTAGTATTTTTTCTAGATTACCAAGTGCAGGGACCAGGGACAGAACATAGGAGGTAGAACTAGTACTTAGTCCAGTCTTGCATGTTAGACTTCTTTAGCTTCGTTTGTACTCGCTTCTTGACCATTTCAAGTGAGATTTGAAGCTCTGGATTCAGCAAAGTCCCCTCTTGACTCTCAGTGCATTTCTACTGAGTGAATGTCTGGAAGAGGGATGAAAGTGTGAGATAGGTGGAGCTGGTATTCTCCACTGCACTACTTGGGTGCTCTAAGCTGTGAATATTTGTTGTTGCATGAAAGCAGAAGATATTCCTGGGTTGTAATTTTTTACAGGGCACAGCTAGGGTGTAACTAGGTTGCAACTAGGGTGCAAAGGTAGCGCAAGTAGTGCGCAACTAGGGCACATCTAAAGCGCAACTAGGACATAAGTAGGACGCAAGTAGGAAGAAACTAGGGCATAGGTAATGTCCAACTGATGCGCAACTAGGTCACAACTAGGGCACAACTAGGAAACGACTAGGGCGCAACTAGGGCACAACTAGGGCGTAACTAGGGCGCAACTAGGGTGCAACTAGGGTGAAACTAGGGCAAAACTTCGGCATTCTTTTTCTAGTATCGGAGAAAATTCGGGTCGGCCTCCGGGAGATAAAATGGCTATGACACCAGGACTTCCCGGGAGGTCACCCATCCCAGTACTAGTTTGGCCCACTCTCTTATCTTCAGAGTTTGAATGGGATCCGGAGAAGTAGCCTAGGTATGATCGTACCACACTTTAAAAGAGGTGGGTCGAGAATGTGACAAGTGCTTCAGCGGACACGGGAATGCTACTTGGACGAGCAGAGTGGGCAGTGCTGGGCACGTTGATGCGTAACTAGGGCGCAACTAGGACGCAACTAGGGCACAACTAGGGTGCAACGAGGGCAGAACTAGGGCGCAAGTAGGGCGCAAGTAAGTTGCAACTAGGGCGCAACTAGGGCACAACTGGAGCTCATTTATGGTGCAACAAGGGCGCAACTAGGACGTAACTAGGACGTAACTAGGGCGCAAGTAGGATGCAAGTGGGGCACAACTAGGGCACAACCAGGGTGCAAGTTGGATTCAAGTAGGGCGCAAGTAGGGTACAAGTGGGGTACAAGAAGAGCGCAAGTAGGGTGCAAGTAGGGTGCAACTAGGGCACAACTAGGGAACAACTAGGGCACAAGAAGGGTGCAAGTAGGGCGTAATTAGGCGCAACTAGGATGCAAATAGGTTGCAACTAGGGTGCAAGTAGGACACATACAGGGTGAAACTAGGGCGCAACTAGGTCACAACAAGGGGACAACTAGGGCGCAAATAGGACGCAAGTAGGGTACAAGTAGGACGCAAGTAGGGTGCAAGTAGGGAATATGTAGGACGTAACTAGGGTGCAAGAATGGCACAAGTAAGGTGCAAGTAGGGAGCAACTAAGGTGTAACTAGGGCACAACTAGGGTACAACTAGGGTGCATGTAGGGTGCAACTAGGGCACAACTAGGGTACAACTAAGGTGCAACTAGGGCGCAAGTAGGGTTCAAGCAGAGCAAGGTAGGGCACAAGTCAGGTGTAACTAGGAAACAACAAGGGTACAACTATGATTCAAGAAAGACGCAAGTAGGGCATATGAAGGGAGCAAGTAGGGTGCAAGTAGGGTATAACTAGGACGCAACTAGGTGCAACCAGGGAGCAAGTAAGGCGCAAGGAAGGTGCAAGTAGGGAGCAACTAGGATGCAAGTATGGCATAACTAGGACGCAACTAGAGTGTAACTAGGAAGCAAGTACGGCTCAAGTAGGGCACAAGTAGGGTGCAACTAGGATGTAACTGGGATGCAACTAAGGAGCAAATGAGTGCAACTAAGGCGCCAGTAGGGGGTAGGTAGGGTGCATGTAGGATGCAACCAGGAGGCAAGTAGGGCACTACTATGACGTAAGTAGGGCGTAAATAGGGTGCAACTAGGGCAGAAGTAGGATGCAACTAGGGTGCAAGTAGGCCACAACTAGGGTCCAATTAGGGCACAACTTGGGTGCAAATAGGGGGCAAGTAGGTCGCAAGTAGGGCGCAACTAGGGCACAACTAGGATACAACTAGGGAAAAACTAGGGCAAAAGTGTGGCGAAATTAGGATGCAAGTAGGATGCAACTAGGGTGCAACTTGGAAGCAACTAGAGCACAAGTACGGTGCAAGTAGGGTGCAAGTAGGGTGCAAGTAGGGCGCAAATAGGGTGCAACTATGGTGCAACTAGGGCGCAACTAGGGTGCAAGTACGGCGCAAGTAGGGCACAAGTAGAGCATAATTAGGATGGAACTAGGGTACAACTAGGGTGTAACTGGGGCCCAACTTGGGCGCACAAAGGTCACAACTAGGGAACAACTAGGGCGCAACTAGGGTGAAACTAGGGTGTAGCGAGGGCGCGGCTAATTCCCAACTGACGCACAACTAGAGCGCAGCTAGGGCACAACTAGGACACGACTAGGGTGCAACAAAGACGCAACTAGGGTACAACTAGGATGCAACTGTGGCATTCTTTTCCTAGTTTTGGGTCCCTAGTCTCATGGATACTTCGGGTCGGCCTTTGGGAGATACAAATGGCTAGGACACCATGACTTTTTGGGAGGTCATTCATCCAAGTACAATTCTGGCCCACTCGCTTATCTGCGGAGTTCGAATGGGATCCGGAGAAGAAGCCCAGGTATGATCGTACCACGCTTTGAAAGAGATGGGTCGAGAATGTGACACGTGCTTGAGCGGACACAGGGATGCAAAATGGACGAGCAGAATGGGTGGTGTTGGACACGTTGATGTGTAACTAGGTCACAACTAGGATGCAACAAGGGTGAAACTAGAGTGCAATTAGGGCACAACTAGGGCACAAGTAGTGTGCAAGTAAGGCAAAACTAGGGTACAACTAAGGCACAACTAGAGCTCACATAGGGCACAACTAGGGCTCAAGTAGGGCGCAATTAGGGCGTAAGTAAGGCACAAGTCAGGTCCAACTAGGATTCAACTAGGACGCATGTAGGATGCAAGTAGGCCGCAAGTAGGGAACAAGTAGGGTGCAAGTAGAGCGCAACTAGGGTGCAACTAGAGTGCAAGGAGGGCACATCTAGGGCCCAAGTAGGGCACAAGTAGGGCGCAACTAGGGTACAAATAGGGTGCAAGGAGGGCACAACTAGGACGCAACGAGGGCGCCAATTAGGTGCCAGTAGGGCACAAGTAGGACAAAAATAGGGCACAAGTAGGGCGAACTAGGGTGCACTAGGGTGCAAGTAGGGTGCAAGTACGGTGCAACTAGGGTGCAACTAGGGTGCACGTAGGTCACAAATAGGACGCACATAGGATGCAAGTAGGGCGCAACTAGGCCACAACTAGGGCCCAACTAGGGCACAACTAGCACGCAACTAGGGTACAAGTAGGGTGCAAGTAGGGTGCAATTAGGATGCAACTAGGGTGCAAACAGGGCACGACTAGAGTGCAAGTAGAGCGTAGGGCACAAGTAGGGCGCAACTTGGGTGCAACTAGGGTGCAACTAGGGTGCAACCAGGGCACAACTAGGGTGCAACTAGGGTGCAACTAGGGTATACCTAGGGTGAAAATAGGGCGGAATTTGTGCGTAAATAGGGCGCAACTACGGCGCAACTAGGGGGAAACTAGGGCGCAAGTAGGGCGCAAGTAGGGTGCAACTAGGACACAAGTAGGGCGCACATACGGAGCAACTAGGGCGCAAGTAAACGCAACTAGGGTGAAACTAGGGCATAACTAGGGTGAAACTAGGGTTTAACTAGGGCCCACGTAGGGTGCAAGTAGGGTGCAGCTAGGGTACAACTTGGGCGCAACTAGGGCGCAAGTAGGGTGCAAGTAGAGTGCAAGTAGGGTGCAAGTAGGGTGCAAGTAGGGCGCAACTATGGCGCAAGAAGGTTTCAACTAAGACACAACCATGGTGAAACTAGGGTACAACTAGGGTGCAACTTGGGTGCAACTAGGGTGCAACTAGGGCATAACTAGGCCGCAATGAGGGCGTAACTAGGGTGTAGCTAGTGTCCAACTGATGTGCAACTAGGGCACAACTAGGGAATAATTAGGGCGTAACTACATTTATGGTTAATCATACCTAAAAAATACACTCTTTTGTAGTGTACTTGTTAAATGCAAGCCTTTGGAAGTTTCGTGGTACCTTCATGGAAGTTATGCCTCCATTTATTATTACATGTCTTTTCATAAATATAAGAATGTATTTTTTACGATTACAGACACAAACGTTCTTGGAAGGTTTGTAATGAAAATGGAAAGACTCGTTAAAAAACAAGGTTTCGCTTTTCTCAACTGTGAATGTAGTTTGTTGACAACGACGTACATCTGTACCTTAACCTACCGCATGCTACTTATGTAATGAATGATCCTGCCTGTTTCGGAAAGCGGAACTTGCTGTTAGAAAAATTGATCTGATGTTAGATTCGGGGTTGTGGGTTGCATTAGTTTGCTTGCCCGGGCACCCGCTGGGCCCCGTGGTAGCGGGGCCCAGCAGGTTCCCTCCTATCATGGTTGAGGATTCTCGTCTCACCCACTCTCACGACTCGCAAACCTTTTAGTCTCGATCAAACCCATACCTGAATCCAACGCGGGGATGTGGGTTCTATTTTTTTTGCTTGTCCATGCTCCTGCTGGGCCTCGCTACCGCGGGGTCCAGCAGGTTCCCTTCTAGCGTAGGAAGAATACCGAACCCCCCCACTCACACAACTCGCAAATCCTGAAACCGCTTTGCATATCGTCGATCATCGTACATCGACGGTCTTTGAGTCGGAAACATTTTTGTAGTACTTTTTTTCTCCTCCACTTCAACTGGATACACTGACCAGCTAAAAAAAGCCAATACAATCGAGCATTCTGGGCGGGGGGGGAGGGAAATCCGGATCCAATGCCCCCCCCCCCCCCCTCAAAAGAGGAAAAATGTATTGGATAAGTGTCTATGGTTCGAGTATCTCAGGGAAATGTACAAAATACAATCGTGTACATGATATACTAGTGAACAAATTTCGATGCAGCATGATACATGCCCCAACTACACTAACCGAATACACTCAACGGTTTTCGGGGGGTGGGGATCCCAACCACATGGTGACTGTTTTGCAGACTGCTTTCCTCACACGTTTTCATAGTCCGACAGTCGACAAATGAAATCGTTCATCGTTGATCGTTCTCCTATCTTTGGTCGTTGATCGTTGATCAACATTTACATGTTAACGATCAAAAACAGCAATCACAGATCATCGATCTTTGTAGATTGGCAGTCAACGACTGATAACAAGTGTATTGTTTTTTCTCACTTCTACCGAAATGGAATACACGAACCAGATACACCGTGCTAATACAATCGACCCTTTTGTGGAGGAGGGGGGAACCGTATTTCATCCTGCCTCTCACCCCCCCCCCCCTCTCAAAAGCTGAAATTTATGAGGATAGTGTGTATGGTCCGTGTATCTAATGAACAAGTGACCAATACATTAGTGAATTTGATACACAAGTGGAAAAAATAGGATTCTGGACAATACACGCACCAGCTACACTACCCCAATACAATCGAGAGTTTTTCTGGGGGGCGGAGGGAGACGAGTTCCGCAGTTTTTCGCGGGTGAGTAAAGGATTTCGTAATCTCCAGAATAAGCTCGACAGGACGTTTTTTTCCCGACCTCAAGTTCCAGAAAATAATACGCTTTACGCATCAGACCTCTAAAAACATTTATAGATAGATGTACGTCTATGTTACATTTCACACAGAATGTCATATATTTTTTTACAGGTTAAATTATTTCATTCAGTTGCTATGGCACAGGTATTGTGTACATAGTTTCCCCTGTGAACAGAAGATGACTACCTCCTAAGACTATTTCATGGAACTAACCAAATTGTACAGACATAATACATTGAATGTGTTGTGTATAAAATGGCCACAATTAACCATACCTGCGCAACTAGGGCGCAACTAGGGCGTAACTAGGGCACAACCAGTGTGCAACCGGTGTGCAACTAGGATGCAACTAGGGCGCAACTGCGGCATTTGCATCCTAGTTTCAGGTCCCTAGTCTTGGAGACGATTAGGGTTGCCCTTCGGGAGATAAAGATGGCTATGACACCAGGACTTCCCGGGAGGTCAACTATCAGTGTCGTGCTGCTTTGATCCACTGAGATGTCCATAGGAGCGTGTGACGTGTGTATGGATGAGTTTTCTCGCATTTGGATCGGCCCAAATTCCGGCCCCTTAGTCTCAATAACTCTCGAAAGGCTCTCATAGAGGCCCTACGTTATGTGCTCCAGGGCGCGTGCCATGGAGTTTTTTAGCGCGACTTGGGTCACCCATGTCCACAAGGGCGTGCAACGTGCGTATGGATGAGTTTTCTTGATTTTCGGTCATTCCGAATTCCCGCCCATTGGTTTCGGATACTTTCGGGAGGCGCTCACGGAGACCCTACCTCGTATGCTCTAGGGCGCGTGCCATGGATTTTTCGATCGGGACTAAGGTCATCAATATCCATAGGGGCATGCAACGTGCATATGGATGAGTCATCTGGATTTTGGGTCGGCCCAAATTCCGGCCCGTGAGTCTCGGAGACTCTCGGGAGGCAGCCACGGAGACCCTATGTCATATGCTGCAATGTGCATGCCATGGCTTTTTCGAGCGTGAATTGGGTCATCCATGTCCAAATGGGTGTGCGACCTGTGTATGGATCAGTTTCCTTGATTCCGGTTCGGCCGACACTGAGGCGCAACTAGGGCGCAACTTGCGCCCTAGTTGGATCCTAGTTGCGCCCTACTTGCGCCCTACTTGCGCCCTATTTTCACCCTTATTGGGCCCTAATTGCATCCTTGTTGTGTCCTGCTTGCTCCCTGCTTGCATCCTACTTGTGACCTAGTTGCGCCCTACTTATGCCCTAGTCGTACCCTAGTTGTGCCCTAATTTTGCCCTTGTTGTACCCTAGTTGCAGCCTTTTTACACCCTAGTTGCGCCGTACTTGCGTCCTAGTTGCGTCATAGTTG
Organism: Penium margaritaceum; assembly: GCA_023375785.1. NCBI lineage: Eukaryota > Viridiplantae > Streptophyta > Zygnematophyceae > Desmidiales > Peniaceae > Penium > Penium margaritaceum. The sequence goes on along the minus strand of SZWC01017649.1, from coordinate 35,867 downwards.
CCTCCTACTTGTGTCCTACTTGTGCCATACTTGTGCCAAAGTTGTACCCTTCTTGTACCATAGTTGCGACCTATTTACGTCCTACTTGCGTACTACTTGCGCCCTAGTTGCACCCTAGTTGTGCCCTGATTGTGTCCAACTTACGCCGTACTTGTGTCCAACTTGCGCCCTACTTGCGTCGTAGTTGCGCCGTAGTTGCACCATAGTTGCGTCCTACTTGTGTCCAACTTGCACCCTGGTTGCGCCCTATTTGTGTCCAACTTGCGTCCTACTTGAGTCATAGTTGCACCGTAGTTGCACCGTAGTTGCACTGTAGTTGCGCCATACTTGCTCCATTTTTTTGCCCTACTTTGGCCCTACTTGTGCCCTTGTTACACCCTAGTTGAGCCCTAGTTGCACCCTAAAACACCCTAATTGTGCCCTAGTTGCACCCTAGTTTCGTCCTAGTTACATCCTAGTTGCGCCCTAGTTGTGCCATGCTTGCGCCCTCCTTGCGCCCTTGTTGCCACCTCGTTGCACCCTAGTTGCGGCCTAGTTGGGTCCTACTTGCATCCTACTTGCACCCTGGTTGTGGCCTAGATGCGCCCTAGTTGCGCCCTACTTGCGCCCTACTTGGACCCTACTTATACCCGACTTGTGCCCTAGTTGTGCCGTAGTTGTGTCCTATTTACACTCTAGTTGTGCCCTCCTTGCGCCCTACTTGCACCCTAGTTGCATCCCAGTTGCGCTCTAGTTGCGCCCTAGTTATGCCTTAGTTGCACCCTACTTGCACCCTACTTGCGCCCTAGTTGCGTTATAGTTGCGCCCTAGTTGGGTTCTACTTGCGTCCTACTTGCGGGCTAGTTACGCCTTAGTTGCGTCCTAGTTGCACCCTCGTTGTGCCGTAGTTGCACCCTAGTTGCGCCCTAGTTACGCCCTGGGGACACAGGTGGACACACTTGCTAGCAAGTGATTGCCTAGGAATTGCTCAGTGTGGAAGAGTGATCCTGAGAGCGATATCTTCTCCTAGCTGAAATGTTAGGAGTGGACGGCAGGTGCTATTGTGTCAGCCCTATTTTCTAGCATGTTTGCCTCAGGCCGGTTGACATTGGCAATGCTAGGCAGGCACCTTCCCCTCTAGTCGTCGCCTCCAGGCACGACTTCGCGAGGTGGGCACCGAGCGCTTATGTCCCCCGACGCTCCGTGGATCCCAAGGGCGTGCGTTCATTGGAGCGGCTAGGGCTGGTGTTCGAAGCACGCCCCAAGACCGCGGAGAGTCTGGTCCCAAGGCCGGCCATCCTTGTGGCAAGGCCTTGCTTCGGCTCTCTCACTCTCCAACCTCCTCCAACACCCTCTCCCCTCTTCCCTTTTTTCTTTTTTTTAAGCTATTGGAGGACACAGTATTGGACTATGTGTGCCTCGCTTCAAACCCTTGGTGGACCGAGGTGGCTCCAAGCCAAACATCCTTCACTCTTTTTTTTTGGAAAAAGGGAAAGGACAGGCCATATTAATGAGCTTCAGCTGTCTGATTGAAGTCACATGCTGGAATGTTGGAGAAAGAATTACAAACTAGAGTGGAAATTGCAAGGTAGAAATCACTTTTTTGAAAAATAGCCATAGAATGACAGTACAATGATGACATCCAGTGGCATGAAGGGGTAGTATTTGATTTTACGGATCCAACAAAAAAACGGCGCAGAAAACGGAGGACCGGAGGCCAAGTTATGGCTCTCCCTACTCCTTTCTACTTGGAGAACCTGAGATTGACGGGTCCTTTGTTCTTCCCGGATTGGGCGCCCGCCAAAAAAAATGCTAGAGGCTCCTGGCTCGCCCCTTGTGCCTCCCTTGTTGCTATAGCAAGAGGGTGATGTGGCAGCTTGCTGGTCCAGTAGGCCTTTGTGAGATTCGTACAGTGCAGAAGTAGGCTGGGTTGGTGGAGGTGGGTTGTGTGCGCATGGAGGTGGTGGAGTTTGGGCACTTCTGGGCGGCGTTCCACATGCACCACCACGAGGTCACCTGCTGCTCGTCGACCAAGTCACCACTCCTCGTGGTTTGTGAGGATTGTCACGACAGAGTGGAGAGGATGTCGATGTCTGCGGGTCAACCTAGCTCTGATGCCAGTGTAACGAATTGGTACGGGAAGCTTGGCCCACTGGGCCAAAATCGCGGTGATTGAGGGTATCTGACCCTCAATCCATCCCGACCAATCGCCCATAGGCCAAGGACCCATTCAAGCCATGAGGAGAGGCCGGCCCGCGATACACTCCTCCCACTTAGGAGTCATCTTGCCTTTGGCGTCCACAGAGGGACTCGAACCCTGGCGCTCTCACACCAACGTAACGCGGATGCTTGAACTTAGCGTGGAAAGACTTCGGCGAGCTCGGAAAAGTTCACGTTGTAAAACTGAATGACCGTCCTCCTCGTCGGAGTGGTCCTTTCTTTTCCCGAGTCGTCATGGCTCTCCTCGCCTTTCGAAATACGTTGATTTTTATTTATAAATTTATGATTTGTTTGTTATATGTAATTATTTATGTATTTCGTCAGAAAGAATGGTAGAAACTTTTGTTGTTGGGTGTGTCGTACACAGCTTACGGTGACCCCTCGGCTCATGTCCATTCACGTGCAGATCCCTGAGACTGGCGACGGTGACAGAAGGCTGGCAGCCGGCGGCGACGGGCGCCCAGAAGACTTTCGTATTTTGTAGACTCGTGTTGTGTCACAGCACATAGGCATGCAGCCTATCAGGATGTAGATCTTGTCGACGTGGCCGTTCTGGTTCAAACGGCTCGTCGTTCTGACGTGTCTGCAGGGAATTGTGACCAAAACTGTGTTTTTGCCACTGTTTTTTCCTGCTAGAAAAATAGCGTCGTTGTGCGCCGTGTGTGTGTGTGCATCCACTAGGTCCGTGGCACTATTTAGGTTGGCCAGACCTCAGTTGTCATCTCTCTCTGCATATTTCAACTTTTGCAGCTTCTGACACTTGTGTTTGTGTCCCTAGCCAACCCCTTGCTGTTCTCACCTCCACCTGTGTGTGCTAGTGAGTTAGCTAGCTGGCTTGTGTTGCCACGCTAGCGACAGCAGTGCTAGGAGCTGTCTCTCATGGTATCAGAGCAGCGAGCCAGTGCTCGCATAGCTGCACAGCAGAGACGCAGCAGCCAAAGAAGTCGTGAGCAACCGCAGCCATTGCCTTGAGGAGCAGCAGCAGCAGTGCCCACAGTCTCGGCGGGAGGTCCTTGGAGGGCCCACCACCACTTCGACCGTTTTTTTTATAAATCCGCGGTCAATCCGCGGTCGTTCCGCGGTCGATTAGCAGTCGTTCCGCGGTCGTTCCGTGGGGCTCCACGGTGACAAAGCCTCCACGGCGGGCGCAGCAACCGCGCGACCGCGTCAGAACACGCGTCGAGTGCCGCGGAGGCACTCGGCGTTCCGCATTCGTCACCTCGCGGTGACGTTGCCAGTCCAGATCCGCAGTGCTCCGCGGATCCGCGCAGCTCCGCCGCAGCATCTCCGCGGCCGTTCCGGAAAACATCGGCACTGCTCGCCGCAGCTCCGCGGTCACAGGTCCGCAGCACACCCGCCGATTCCAGGACACGGTCGCTCTGCGGCGGGTGCGGAACGTGTTGACCGCGGAACCCCAGCAGCCCGCCGTATTCTACACCGGCGCGACCACGGTGACCGCGGTCATCGACGGTGAACCGCGGTAAACCGCGGTACTCCGCGGTCATCCGCGGTAATCCGCGGTAATCCGCGGTAATCCGCTGTGAGCTTCCGCGGTGAGGTTCACCGCGGAAGGGATCCGCGGAGCCGTTCCGCGGAGGAGTTTCGCGGGAGGTTCTGCGGAGGAGAGGTTCTGCGGAGACGCTCCGCGGAGGAGTTCTGCGGAGGGGAAAACAGGGGAGGAAACTGGTCGCCATGCCGAAGCTAACCTCCTCCAGTATGGCCGCCGATGCAGCTGCCGAGGGCAGTGCCGTCAGCGGTCAACGTCGACCACCGCCATCATCACCACAGCGGCAGCAGCAGCAGCAGCAGCAGCCACTACAGTAGCAGCAGCCACTGCAGCAGTAGCAGAAGCGACAGCAGCAGCCGCCACCACAACACCAGCAGTCGCCGCTACAGCAGCAGCAGCAGCGACCGCCGAGCCCTAGGACATTGGCGCGCCAAGTGCGCGCGCTGGCGGACCTACAGGCGGAGAGCCGCGATACCTTGACGAGGCAGGTTGCCGAACTACAGGATATGGTCAGGGGCTTACTGCCCCAGCAGCAGCAGCAGCATCCGTCGACTGAACCGAGCGAGGACCACCTTGCCCACAGCGGTAATGCTGATGAAGTCGCGGAGAACCTCTCCGACTTCGGCGATGAGGGCGAGGAAGAGGTTCTCCGAGCACGCCTCATCGGCCTGGAGGCGCGTCGTAGAGCGCGTGAGGCCAATGCAGCCCTCCAGGGCACCAGCTCGAGCGCCAATGCTGACCTGAGCTCATCTCGCCGCCCGCTGAGCTTTGAGGAGCTGGCTTTGCGGGCCCGCCTGGGTAAGTAGATTGCCTCCTCGATGCCTGGCCCTGCAGTGGCTTCGGCCGTTGCCCTGCCAACGGTCAAGCCACCCAAGTGGTTTGAGTCAGACCCACCCGTCTTTCGGACTGGGAACGACTTCAAGTCCTGGGAGCCGCGCTTTCGCATGTGGGCCATGAGCGAGGGAGTCCTCCCCTACTACCTCGCATCATATCAAGCGTCTGACCCCGCTCAGACACACATGGCAGTCCGCGCAGCTTCCGACCTGATGAAGGCCGCCCCGGACTTCACCAAGGACTTCAGTCGGTTCCTTGGCGATTCAGTGACCGGCTCAGGAGCTGACCCTTACGCGGCGTGGGCACTGGCTGTCACTCTATTTGAGGGCGCCACCTTGGCTTTGACGTCCCAGCGCCTCGCCGACTTCAACTCCCTCTGCCAGACTGCTCAGGAGTCTGCAGCCGACTACTGGCGCCGGGCGATCCAGCTGTACGAGGATCTTGGGGACGACGCCCCTGCGCAATACTCCGCCCTCCAGATTATCCTCTACGGCATCCACCCCGACTACGGGCGCGTCTTCAACAACTTCGACCAGACGTTGCTTCGCGACATGGCGAGCGACGGGACCCTGCTCTGCTGGGCCACTCTCCACTTTCTGGATGTCGCAGGCATGGATGCCGCGAACCGCGCTCGTCGCAACACCACTTCAGCTGCAGTTGCCGTCGCGTCTCCCTCCCCGTCGTCTACAGCAACGGCGGCTCCAGCTCAGGGGAAGAAGGGTTGCAAAGCGTCAGGTGGTGGTTCTAGCGGCGGGATCAGCAGCGGCACCAGCACTGGCAGTGTCAGCCGCAACAGCAGCGGCGGGAGCAGCAGCAGCGGCGGGAGCAGCAGCAGCGGCGTCGGCGGCAGCAGCAGCGGCTCTAGCAGCACGACGGGACGCCGACTCGTGTGCTTCAACTGCGGTGGTGACCATCGCTATCCCGACTGCACCCGCCTGACAGGACGCCCATTGGATTGGGCCAAGGTCACCCGTGGGCTACAGCAGGCGCACGAGGCGCACATGCGCCAGACGTCCGGTGCTACCGCCCGCTCGGCCGCCACTACCGCAGCCGTCCCAGAGGAGTCCGCCGCCACAGCAGGCTCCTCCTCAGATCCTTGCGACCAGGCACTCGCCGAACACGACAGGACGATCGCCGAGTTGCACCAGCTTCTCGCCCTGTGCTCATCTCAGGGAGGTGCGAGTGAGTTGACTGAGTCGAGGGGTCCTACTGCCTGTGGACTGTCTGTGTCGTTTCGTGATGATGCCTGTGGTGGTCCCCATGCCCAGCCGTGTGCGCGTGACGAACCCGATGACGTGTCTTGGTTGCATGCGTCTCATGTACGCTCCGTTGCTCGTCTTGCCGCGTCGCCTGCCGAGCGACCTGCTGCCGCGCCTTGTTCCGTCGCCGAGTGCCACGTTGCCCCTTGTACACAGGTCACAGATGCCACATGGGTCGTGGACTCTGGTGCCACCCATCACAGGACATGTCGTCGTGACGCCTTTGTCGTCTTGCATCCCGTTGGCGTTGTTCGCTCTGTTCGCATTGCAGCTGGCCATGAGGTCCCTGTCCAGGGTGTTGGGGTCATGCAGTTCACTGGGCCAGCCGGTCCCGTATACATCTCCGACGTCCTCTTTGTCCCTGATCTGGAACTCAGCCTGTTGTCTGTCTGTGCTTGCACCAAGATGGGCCTCGGTGTCACGCACACGGCTGCCGATGCTCGCATCTTTGTGCGCGACACCGAGGAGACCGTCCTCAGTGGGACAGTTGTCGATGATCTGTATCACATTGATGGGTCGTTTGCGAGTGCACCCCCCTTGCCTCCCTCTTCCGCTGCCCGTGTTTTCGTCACTGGTGCTCTGTCCCCCGAGCACCACCGCCTCCTACATCGCCGTCTTTGTCATGTGCACCTGGGGGCTGTAGATAGGCTGATCCGCACTCAGCCTGCTCTCGGTCTTGATGCCGCGTCCTTCGCGGCGCCGCCCACGACCGACTGTCAGGCCTGTGCTGAGGGAAAAATGCACCGGTCTTCTTATCCTACCTCTGTCTCCAGGGATTGTCGGCCCCTAGAGCTTGTCCACTCCGACCTCATGGGTCCGCTCCTTGTCGAGTTTCAGGAGGACCGCGGTCGCTACGTCCTGACGTTGACTGATGACTTCACGCGCATGCGCTGGGTCTACAGCCTGCGTCAGAAGAGCGATGCAGCCATTGCGGTCCGCATTTGGCTGGTCATGGCCGAAGGCCAGTCTCCCTACCGCCTTCAGACCTTTCGCTCGGACCGTGGCGGTGAGTACCTCGGTGACATGGCTCGCTCCTTCACCGAGCTTGGTGTCTTCCACAACCTCTCTGCTCCCGCCACCCCCCAGCAGAACGGTGTCTCCGAGCGCTGGAACCGCACCATGGAGGATGCGGTCCGCGCCATGCGTGCCGACAATGCCATGCCTGAGGCCTTTGCCTTTGAGGGCATGGCATACATGACTTGGGTCTGGAACCACATTCCCCACGGTCCCCTCCCAGGTCACCGCACGCCCTACGAGCTGTGGTATGGGCGTCGCGCGGACCTGCGCTTGGCCCGTGTCTGGGGCTCCCTTGCCTGCGTCTGGTTCACACCGGAGCAGCAGGGGAGCAAGCTCTCCCCGGGCGGCCGCATCTGCGCCTTCGTCGGCGTCGCCCCACGGTCGAAGGCCTGGCGGTTCTGGGACCCTGAGCGCCGCCGCATCGTGGAGTCCCGAGACGCTCTCTTCTTCGAGCATCTCGCCTTCCGCGACCTTGCCCGCATCCACACTCTGCGCGCTGCTCATGCTCCTGGGTGTGTCGGGCCCCGTAGTGTGGGGGAGGATCCTGTCCCTGCTGGCACAGTGCCCCCGGCCAGTACGTTCACTCCATCGCCGACACCCCAGGGATTGTCCCCAGAGGCTGTGCCCACCGTCACCCTCAGCCCTACCCCATCTACGGCGCGCTCCTCTGCCCCTGGCTCTCCGCCCTTGCCCGTGTTTGCGTCTGCGTCCGAGTCTGCCTCCTCATCCGAGACTTTGCCTGCTCCTGCCGCATCCGAGGCTTTGCCTGCTCCTCCCGCATCTGCGGATCTGCCTCATCATTAGTCCGCGTTCGCTTCTGGCTCTGAGACGTCCCTGCCTCTGGCCACGGACGTGCCTACATCTGCCGTGGGCCCGTCCCCAGCTACTGAGGCCATGCCGGCCTCGAGTGGCGCGCCGGTCATGCAGTCCACACCAGCTGGTGCGTTGGCAGCGCCCCCTGCTCCTGCCCCGTCGGACCCCTACACACGGGAACCCGGCGGACGTCTCCGCCCTCGCCCCACGCGTAGCGTCGTCAGCGGTGACCCGGGCACGAAAGCCCTCGGCCTGAGTGCTCGCAGCCTCACTGAGATTCACCCTGGTTGTGCCACTGGTGTGGTATTACTTGCTCATGAGCATCATCTTGCGCGTGACGCCGCTGATTCCATGGTGACAGTCGACCCTCCCTCTGTGGCGTATGCCCTCGCTACACGCAGTGCACCACTGCTGTCTCCCAATCCCACCAGTCTTCCTGAGGCCTTGTCAGCCCCCGACGATGAGCAGTGGCGCACTGCCTGCCAGGCTGAGCTCGATGCCATCCACAAGCATGGCGTCTTTGAGCTGGTGGACTTGCCAAAGAACCGCAAGGCCATCAAGGCCAAGTGGGTTCTACGCAAGAAGCTCAAGCCAGACGGCTCTGTGGAGCGCTACAAAGCGCGCCTGACAGAAAAAGGCTTCTCTCAGGTCCCTGGCGTGGACTACACTGAGACCTTTGCCCCTATTGGGAGGATGACGACCACGCTCACGCTGCTGAGCCAGGTGGCACAACACGACTGGGAACTCCATCAGATGGATGTCAACAACGCCTTCCTGAACGGGGACCTTGAGGAGGAGATCTACATGGTCCAGCCACCCGGCTTTGAGGATGGTACCGGTCGCGTGTACCGGCTGCGGAAGGCCTTGTACGGCCTGAAGCAGTCACCGCGCTGCTGGACCAGGAGATCACCAGCACGCTGAGACGCGTTGGGTACGTTCAGAGTGATGCTGACCCATCCCTGTTCATCTCACAGTCCCCAACACCGCTCGCTCCCATCCTCGTCTACGTGGACGATCTTCTGATCGCCTCGCCCGACCTGGGAGCAGTGAATGCTGCCAAGGCCGTTCTCTCCTCGGCCTACAAGATGAAGGATCTTGGTGAGGCCTCTGTCTTTTTGGGGATGGAGATCGTGCGCGACCGTGTTCGTCAGAAGATGCAGGGCTGCATCGCACGCAGTACTGCTGAGGCAGAGTATGTTGCCCTAGGCGCCAGTGCAGCGGAATGTGTCTGGCTCGTCCGTGTGTTGCGTGAACTGCGTCAGTCCATCCCCCCCGTGGTTCTCCAGTGTGACAACATGAGCGCGGAGGCCATCGCCAAGAACTCAGGTGTGTTCCATGCACGCACGAAGCACATCAATGTCGAGCATCACTTCGTACGTGACCTGGTTGATCGTGGTGAGATCCGAGTCATCCACGTGAGCACTGACAGGCAGTGCGCGGATTTTCTGACCAATGCTCTGGGTCGATCGAAGTTTCATGCGGCCACTCGTTCCGTTGGAATCTACCCCACCCCTGTTGCAGGTTGATTCCTCATGTTCCACCCTGTATGTGCTGTGCCTACTGCTTGCAGCGGCTGTGCGTCTCGTGCTCTGTACAACATCAGTGTCTGCATGTGCATGGACGTGTTTCGCCCTCCGGTCATGGGGGAGTGTTGTTGTGTGTGTCGTACACAGCTTACGGTGACCCCTCGGCTCATGTCCATTCACGTGCAGATCCCTGAGACTGGCGACGGTGACAGAAGGCTGGCAGCCGGCGGCGACGGGCGCCCAGAAGACTTCCGTATTTTGTAGACTCGTGCTGTGTCACAGCACGTAGGCATGCAGCCTATCAGGATGTAGATCTCGTCGACGTGGCCGTTCTGGTTCAAACGGCTCGTCGTTCTGACGTGTCTGCAGGGAATTGTGACCAAAACTGTGTTTTTGCCACTGTTTTGTCCTGCTAGAAAAATAACGCCGTTGTGCGCCGTGTGTGTGTGTG
>SZWC01017648.1:16882-38655 GCA_023375785.1 Penium margaritaceum | reverse complement strand
AATACTGGTGGCTCGGTGTGGCTGTTTTGCGCAATGCCTTGCCAAAGTTGGCATGTACCACTGACCATGAACAAAAATGTATCAAAGTGACTTTTACTTCTATTGATCATAACACAAGTCAGCCACAGTCCGAGTGTCCAATCATAGTGCAGATATACTAGGCATGATCTTGCAAGTGCAAACAAGGTAGAATACTGGTGGCTTGGTGCGGCTATTGTGCGCAATGCCCTGACAAAGTTGGCATGTGCCACTGACCATGACCACAAATGTATCCAAGTGACTTTTACTTCTATTGATCATAACGCGAGTCAGCCACGGTCAGAGTGTCCAATCACAGTGCAGATGTACTAGGCATGACCTTGCAGGTATGAACAAGGTAGAATACTTGTGGCTCGGTATGGCTATTCTGCGCAACGCCTTGACAAAGTTGGCATGTGTCACTGACTATGATCACAAATATATCCAAGTGACTTTTACTTCTATTGATCATAACATGAGTCAGCCACGGCCAGAGTGTCCAATCACAGTGCAGATGTACTCGGCAGGATCTTGTAGGTTCAAACAAGGTAGAATACTGGTGGCTCTGTGTGGCTATGTTGCGCAATTCCTTGACAAAGCTGGCATGTGCCACTGACCATGACCACAGATGTTTACCAAGTGACTTTAACTTCTAAGAATCGTAACACGAGTCAGCCACGATAAGAGTACCCAATCACAGTTGAGATGTACTAGGCATGACCTTGCAGGTATAACCAAGGTAAACAACCGGTGGCTTGGAACGTCTATTGTGCGCAATACCTTGACAAATTTGGCACGTGCCACTGACCATGACCACAAAGTTTGCCAAGTACCTTGAATGACTATGAATCATAACATGAATCAGCCACGGGCAGAGTGTCCAATCACAGTGCAGATACACTGGGCATGGCCTTATAGGTACAAACAAGGTAGAATACTGGTAGATCGGTGTGGCTATTGTGTGCAATGCCTTGACAAATTTGGCATGTGCCACTGACCATGACCACAAAGTTTACCAAGTGACTTTAACTTCAACAAATCGTAACGAGTCAGCCACAGTCAGAGTGCCTAATCACAGCTCAGATCTACTAGGCATGAACTTTCAGGTAGAAACAAGGTAAAAAACCGGTGGCTTGGCGCGGCTATTGTGCGCAATGCCTTGACAAGGTTGGCATGTGCCACTGAACATGACCACAAAGTTTACCAAGTACCTTAAACGGCTATGAATCATAACACGCGTCAGCCACGGTCAGAGTGTCCAATCATAGTGCAGATATATTGGGCATGGCCTTACAGGTATAAACGAGGTAGAATACTGGTGGCTCGGTGCGGCTATTGTGCACAATGCCTTGACAAAGTTGGCATGTGCCACTGACCATGACCAAAAGGATATCCAAGTGACTTTTACTTCTATTGATCATAACACGAGTCAGCCACGGTCAGAGTTGGCAGGAAAATGAGGTAAGCCGAGCACGGAGTGGAAGCGAAGGGTGAGGCAATGTCGCGAAGTGAAGTGGAAGTGGAAGCGAAAGCGATGAAACACTGGAAAGGATTGAGGAACTCGGGCAAAATAACAAGGAACCTAGGTACAAGTTGTAAAGATCCTAGTACTACCATAGACTACAGCCTAGTGCGTGCGCTGTGAAGCTCGGTTGAGGGTAGGAGGCGGTGTTGTCCCTTTTTTGTCGCGCTCGTCATTGTTCCGCGATGTCACTTTACTTCTGCGCCTTCCATGTTGTCCTCCGCACATCTCATCCTTCCGCACACCATGAGACTTCATTCCACATTCACCAGGTGACAATGTCACAATTGATCACTCACAAGTGGTCCTTCCTTCTTTCACATCACCCCTCTGATATGGCAATTCCGCGGAACTCCATCACCCCCTCCCGGAACACCCCTATTCCGCGGATTTGGCTTCCCCGTAGTGTCCATGACATGGAAATTCCGCGGGTACACACATAGTCCACTTCTGCAACCCCTCCTCCGCGGATTTGGCCTCTCCCTAGTGCCTCCAACATGGCAATTCCGCGGATACACACATGGTCCACTTTTGCAGCCCCCTTTCCGCGGATTTGGCACCCTCTACACCCCTATAACAGGCCAATTCCGCAGTCCCACCCCCTAGTCACTTTGTCAACACCCTCATTGTGGATTCCATCACTCCGCTAAAGCACAGAACATGGCAAATCCGCGGAACCAAGACAGAGATACAGAACTCACGCGGCGGAGGCCTAATATCCTTCCTTCCTCTCTCTTGAGAGTTGTCCAAGGGCCACCCATCCACTTCCGCGGTCAGCTGGGCACTCTTCCGCGCTCTTCACTTGTGTCAGGCCAGTCTTATGAGTGGTTCAGTGGAACACCTTTTGTGATCTTCGGAGTCATCAGATTCACTTGCGGATTCCATGGTGACAGAGTGCTCAGATGAAGGAGAGAGTGAGGCAAGGTTGCGAGGCAATAAACTTGATTAACTCATTTCAACTGAACACAAGTCCACAAGCCCGAATCCCCAACACCAAACTGATACAACTAAGCCCATTATATAGTCCGCTACACCCTTCCCCGCCGCGCCGCGGTCGCTATGCATTCACACCCACTACCACGACTACTTTATTCCCACCCGCGAAACAAGTTCCACCATTGCTTCCTCCTTGCTCGTCGCGCCGCCTCCCGCCACTTCTTGGTCTTCGCGCCTTGTGGTTCCCGCCATTCTTGGTCCGGTTGTCTTCCCGCGTCTTGTACAACACTTCCGCACCTTGTGTGACCCCTTCCTCTGTCCGCACCACTTGTGCCTCTTGTTCCACCCTCACACGCCTCTCCTCTAAACATCAAATCCGCGGATACACACAGAGGCCTCTTTCCGCACCCCTCTTGCCCACAAAAGTGAATCCAACACCATCAGAAATGTGGCAAATCCACGGTTCAACATTGTGGCAACTCTCCGCCTCCTCCGCGGTCTTGTAACTTGCCCCTTTCTCATTAGTGGCAAGGCAATTCCGCGGGCTAGGCACCCAGCACCATTTTGCGGCCCTTCCTCCTCACCTTAGCCACAAAACACCCTCCCAAACAAGCCCATTCCGCTCCTGACCATCATGGCACTTTCTTACACCCTCCGCGCACCCAAAACTTGCTCCGGTAGCATCCCAAACAACCCAAATCCGCGGCTGAATCTTGCACCATGTTTTGAGGCCTTCCGCGGACCCCAAAGTCACCCAATTTCCCTCCCAAGATGCCTAATCCGCAGACACACCCCCTGCCCTCGTTTTGCCTCTTCCGCGGAACCCCAAATATGAAGCCATTGTTACTGAACACCCAATTCCGCGGGTCTACCACCAGGCACAATTCCAGCCTTCCCCACACCCATAAACAGCCCAACACAAGCCCAGAAAGATGCCCATTCCGCCCCTCCACCATGAGGATCAACTGTGANTGCATGCAGCGGGTGACCCCGCTCGGAGCTGGGTATTCCAATAATTTGGGCATTCAGGGTCCAGATGCTTGGAGGGGTATTGTGCACAGCAGGGGGTAGAAGATAAATGCCAGTCGGCATTTGGTGGCAGTGGAGTATTTTCTGACAGCCGTCCGCACTGCCACAATCCCAGACCAGGTTGAAGGGGTGCGCCTCATGCTGCTGGCTGCACACAAAAGCTGGGTTGTGTGATCCTTGAATGTGGTGCTGACAGCCGCCCGCAGGGGAGCACGGCCCACTGAGAGGGAAGAATGGGGATTTGGCAAAGGGACAAGAGGAGGACGGAGCGCCAGAAAGACAGAAGGTGGTGTGAACCCATGTGTCAGAAGAATACAGTCACGAGAACAGCGGCAGCAGAAGCAAGCAGAAGCAGCGGAACATGCAGAAGTATGTCAGCGAAGTGACGTAAGCGAGAGCGGTCCGGGGAGTTAGTCGCGGAAGCTGATGAAGGCTGAGAAGCGAGATAGCGGAGGTAGACAGGTTGATGTGAGAGAGAGTTGGCGAGGTGAGTGATGGTTGGTGGAGTGAGGGATCTGAGCGAAGGAGCGAGAGTGACGGAGCAAAGCGTTGAGAGTTTGGCGAAGACAAGAAATACGAGAGATGAGCAGAGCGAAGACACGGTGGCGAATCCGCGGAACCAAGGGGGAACATGATGAGCATAACTGTTCTGGTTAACTCGAGGGAATGAACATCCTCGGTATAAGAAGAGCAGAACAGGACAAAACAACAAAGCAACGGCTTCTTTCCACTAGCCGGACGCGGGTGACAGGTGTCACTTTATTAGGGGATGACTTGGACTGTCAGGCCTAACGATTAGTACGACCGAGGGACCGTTGCCAAGGTGATTCAGGTGGGGACCTGAACCCTTATTGAGAGCTCGGTATGTCCTGAGGAGTGACCTCTGTCGGAGTCTTCTTTGTCTTCTGACACCCCCCTTGAATCAGACAGAGGTCACATGACTGTCTGTCAATGGGAGCATCGTTCTCTGTCGGTTGTTGTCATGGTCACTCAACAGGAGGAAAGAAGGTGGCTCCACATAGCTCCAAGGTCTCCTGGATGGGTGTTCACCAGAGCGTGTAGGCGGGCAGGGACTATCTCCTTGAGTCGAATTCTCACTTGGCTGTCAACTGATGCGTAGAGAGCGTTTGACTCCCCCTCTGACAATGGGTCGAGGTTGAGGCGGTCTCCAAGGAGGCAGTCAGTTAGGCCAAAGCCATGCAAAAACGAAGGAAATAGCCACTAAAGGACCCGATCCATCCAATCGCGTGAAGAAGCTGGAAACGGTTGTCCATCACTTTCTTCATCTTGTGTGGTGAGCATGGGAACCTGTACTGGGGTAGGGTCAATGTAGGTTGCATTGTAGCATGTCCTGTCAATATAGTTTCTCCCTGAGGCTTGCTGAAGAATCCGCTCCCAAAGGAGAGGTCCGGTGCGAGGCTCCAGCAGATGATGACGGTAGGATGGATCAAGGTGAGGGTAGAGTCGATCATAGACAGTCCAAAGAGATCTCTCATATGATCGTGATTGTCTACCACCTGTGCGCTGGTGTTCATAGTAACCAAGGAGCATGCGATCCCCCTGATGGGGATGCAGTGTCCACCGTTGTACGTGCCTGATGACAGCAAATTCCCATGCTGTAGCGTTTTTGCCGTTGGCAGCGAGGACAGGAATTGCAAGAGCATGCCGAGCCATGACTTGCAGTTGAAAGGACGTTGCAGGGGATGAGGAGAGCGTAGGAGGGACTGAAGTTTGAGAGGTAGGTGTGACGCTGTAGGGGTTGCTGATGAAGGAAGGGTGATAATGAAGATGGGCACGATGGTGGTGTGGATCCTGAGGTGAAGACAACGTGCACTTAGGAAGGTTTTGGCGTGGGTGCTGGTCGTCGCAGAATGGGCGATGCGACCGAGCGGATCCGTGTGATGAGCTGAAAGCGATGCAAAAACGGAGGAAACGATTGTTTTATGAGTGGGCACAAGGGCACAACCTCGTGCGTGAAGACTGTTTCGGCGTGGGCGCAGGTCGTTGCACAACAGGCGATGCGGCCGGGCGGATCCTTGTGCCGAGCGGAGGATGATTGCTGATGGCGAAGGAAATGATTGATGGAAGAGTGGGCGGTGGGACGAAACCGCGTGCGTTGCGAAGTTATGACGTGGGCGCAGGTCGTCGTGGAAAAGGCGATGCGACCGGGCGGATCGTTGTGCCGAGCTGAAAGTGATGCAAAGCGGAGGAAGCGATTGATTGATGAGTGGACGTAGGGGCGGAACCACGTGCGCGAAAGGATGATTTCGGCGTCGGCGCAGGTCGTTGCGGAAAAGGGCAATGCGACCGGGCGGATCCTTGTGCCCAGCTGAAAGCGATTGCGGAAGCGGAGGTAGCGATTGATTTGATGAGTGGGCGTAGGGGCGGAACCACGTGCGCAAAGAGATGATGCTGATGCTGATGATTGAAGGGAAGGCAGCGCGGATGATGTGGATGAAGGAGAAGGCAACGATGAGTCAGAAATGGGTGGCTGATGGAGCTGAGGAGGCTGGATTGAGGAGGTCGAGGAGGGTTGATGACAGTAGATGAGGATGAAGCAAGGAGTGGAGGCTGAAGACTGATGATGCTCAAGAAGACGGGAGGTAGAAAGCGACGCGAGCGGAGATGAGATGCGGTGCGGCTGGTGGAGGCGATACAACCACTTCTTCTCGCATTCAGGAGAGTGACGGCTTATTCCCCACTTGGCTTCGAAGTGGGAGCAGGAAGACTGGTGGTGTCCAATGTTCTGTCAGCTGGAAGAAGTTGGCTACGACAGAGGAAGTCAGGTAGCGGGCAGGGACACTAGATTGCTGATGCCAGGAGAGTGACGGCTTGTTCCCCAGTTGGTTCACAAATGGGAGCAAGAAGACTGGTGGTTTCCGATATCCTGGCAGTGGCGGCTTTGGCTGCAGCTGCTGACGAGGCGAGGAGGCGATGCGACAAGGCGGCTCGAGATGATGGACGCGGGCGGACTGGAGATAGTGACGAGGAAGGAGCAGATGAGGATGATGAGGCAGGATGAAAGGGAGGAGATGCCAGTGGAGCAGTTGTGACGAGGGGCAGCGGATGGCAGTCAGCAGGAAACTTCTTGGTAGTTGACGGCAGACGGCGGCTCGAGAGTTGCTTGCAGCTGATGTGGGCGACTCGTCACCGGTTGTTAGCCACGGGCACGGAAATGGGCGCAGGGCCTTCTTAGGACGACGAGGCGTTTCTTCAGCGTAGAGAACTCGTCAGGCAGAGCTGCTGATGTCAGCTGCGGATGAAGCGAGGAGACGCGAGACGGCGGTAGCGGCGGAATGTGGGTTGAAGCAGCAGAGCAAGGGTGTCGGCAGAGCGATGATGCGGTCACGGGACGCCAGGTGATGTTGCCTGAAGCTTTGATACCATGTAAGAAGAATACAGTCACGAGAACAGCGGCAGCAGAAGTAGGCAGAAGCAGCGGAACATATAGATGTACGTCAGCAAAGTGACGTAAGCGAGAGCGGTCCGGGGAGTTAGTCGCGGAAGCTGATGAAGGCTGAGAAGCGAGATAGCGGAGGTAGACAGGTTGATGTGAGAGAGAGCTGGCGAGGTGACTGATGGTTGGCAAAGTAAGGGGGCTGAGCAAAGGAGCGAGAGTGACGTAGCGAAGCGTTGAGAGTTTGGCAAAGACAGGAAATAGGAGAGTTGAGCTGAGCGAAGACACGGTGGCGAAGCCGCAGAACCAAGGGGGAACAGGATGAGCATAACTGTTCTGGTTAACTTGAGGGAATAAACATCCTCGGTATAAGAAGAGCAGAACAGGACAAAACAGTAAAGCAACGGCTTCTTTCCACTAGCCGGACGCGGGTGACAGGTGTCACTTTATTACGGGATGACTTGGACTGTCGGGCCTAACGGTTAGTTCGACCGAGAGACCGTTGCCAAGGTGATTCAGGTGGGGACCTGAACCCTTATTAAGAGCTTGGTATTTCATGAGGAGTGACCTCTGTCGGAGTCTTTTTTACTTTCTGACACCATGATCCCATGGTGCCATGGCAAGTGGAGGCAGAGGATTACCTTGGCGGAGAGGACAAATGCGGAAAGAGGGATCCATGATGGTTGCAACAAAGAGGGAGACAGAGCAGTGCGTCATAGGCTCGAGAAGGAGGATGACAGAAGAGACAGAAGAACAGAAAGAATAAAGGGAGGATGGGAGCAGGAAGAAGCATGTGGGAGAGGAGAGGACAGAGGGAGGGATAGACAGTGAATGATGACAGGTGGCAGAGGCGGTGTGTGACAGGGAGCCACGGAATGGTAGTGAGGCAAGATCTGGAGCCGGTGATGGTTCCAGTAGGTGTGTCTCCATCAGTGGTTGGAACAAAGGAGCGAAGCCGGGTGGAGTGGCACAGTGAGGAAGTGTAGGAGGTGCAATAGTCTTGGACATGGCAGAAGTAGTCGAGGCGGCGAAGCACCTGGGTGGAAGCGGGGGAAGAGGTGGAATGCGCAGCGGAGGAGATAGGAAGCCAGGGGGAATAGGGCAGTGAGGAAGAGTAGTGCGTGGAGGAATGGGAGCAGGAGGAGAGATGCCCAGAGGTGGGGTTAGGAGAGCCAAGCATAAGGACGATGGAGACGGTAAGGAAGGAGTTGAGTCAGAGAGAGGCGATGACCAGGCCGGCAAAGTGGAGACGGAGAGGGAAGGAGGCGCTGGAGGAGGAGCTGGAGGTGCTGGTGGAGCTGGAGGGGGTGTCGAAGGCACTTGTAGAGCTGGAGGAGGAGCTGGAGGTACCGGAGAAGGTGGAGGTGCTGGAGGCGAGTAGGAGGGGAGAGGCAGGTGAGCGCTAGGTGGTGAGGAGGGTGGTGGGTTGGAGGCGCCGGAGAAGGGCAGGCAGTCCAGGACGGAAGGTGGAGTACTCTCGAGGGGAGGAGGTGGTCCGGTGGCTTGGCCAGCGTACATATCATGAAGCCAGCGGATGTCCTCCTCCGAGAAAAGAGCCATTGTGGTGAGACAGGGTATCAGAGCAGAGGGGGCAGCGGGAGAAGAAAGCCCGCCTAGAAGGGACACAAGCAGCCGCCCGCAAGCGGGCGAAGACGGATGTGGAGCACATCTTCGAGAGATAGAACCAGAGAAGGGTGGATGGGGGGGGGGAGAACGCCAGAGGTCGGAGAATCATCTGGCTTGATACCATGACAGGAAAATGAGGTAAGCCGAGCACGGAGTGGAAGCAAAGGTGAGGCAATGTCACGAAACAAAGTGGAAGCGGAGGCGACAGTGATGAAACGATGGAAACCATTGAGGAACCGAGGCAAAAGAGCAAGGAACCTAGGTACAAGTTGTATAGATCCTAGTACTACCCTAGACGCCTAGTGCGTGCACTGTGAAACTCGGTGCACGATAGGAGGCGGCTTCCGCCATGGGCTTGCTTCTGCTGCTAGTGTTGCTTGGTGCAGGGCGCGGTTTGTGACTCCCCACATGCATCGGATTGTGGGGGCTGCTCCATGCTTGGGGTTGCCTCAGAGAGAGGCGATGTCACACTCACGGGCGCTGCATTTGGCACGTAGTGCGGACCGAGCCACCCACAGACCGTTGGCCTGTCGGTTACGTGACCGACGTTATTTGACGGGTCCCAGCCGTTGAGTGGTGCGCGCGGGCTGGTCGCCGGCGTGGGAGTTAACCGGTCGTCATGCCTTGGTCGGCTTTGCTTCCCAAGTCGTTGAGGCTGCTGCACACATATGGTGACCCCGCTCGGAGCTGGGTATTCCAATAATTCGGGCATTCGGGGTCCAGATGCTCCGATGGGTATTGTGCACAGCAGGGGGTAGAAGATACATGCCAGTCGGCATTTGGTGGCAGTGGATTATTTTCTGACAATAGTGTCCAATCACAGTGGAAATGTACTAGGAATGATCTTGCAGATGCAAACAAGGTAGAATGCTGGTGGCTCGGTGTGGCTATTGTGCGCAATGCCTTGACAAAGTTGGCATGTGCCACAGACCATGACCACAAAGTTTACCAAGTGACTTTAACTTCTACGAATCATAACACGAGTCAGCCACAGTCAGAGGGTCCAATAACAGTGCAGATGTACTAGTCATGTTCTTGCAAGTACAACCAAGGTAGAATACTGGTGGCTCGGTGTGGCTATTGTGCGCAATGCCTTGACAAAGTTGGCATGTGCCACTGACCATGACCACAAATGTATCCAAGTGACTTTTACTTCTATTGATCATAACACAAGACAGCCACGGTCAGAATGTCCAGTAACAGTGCATATTTACTAGGCATGATCTTGCGGGTGCAAACAAGGTACAATACTGGTGGCTACGTGTGGCTATTGTGCGCAATGCCTTGACAAAGTTGGCATGTGCCACTGACCATTAACACAAATGTATCCAAGTGACTTTTACTTCCATTGATCATAACATGAGTCAGCCACAGTCAGAGTGACCAATCACAGTGTACATGTACTAGGCATGATCTTGCAGGTATGAACAAGGTAGAATACTGGTGGCTCGGTGTGGCTAATGCACGCCATGCCTTGCCAAAGTTGGCACGTGCCACTGACCATGACCACAAATGTATCCAAGTGACTTTTACTTCCATTGATCATAACATGAGTCAGCCACAGTCAGAGTGACCAATCACAGTGTACATGTACTAGGCATGATCTTGCAGGTACAAACAAGGTAGAATACTGGTGGCTCGGCGTGTCTATTGCGCGCAATGCCCTGACATAGTTGGCATGAGCTACTGACCATTACCACAAAGTTTACCAAGTGACTTTAACTTCTACAAATCGTAACACGAGTCAGCCATGGTCACAGTGCCTAATGACAGCGCATATCTAATATGCATGACCTTACAGGTATAAAAAAGACAGAGTACTGGTGGCTCAGTGTGGATATTGTGCGGAATGCCTTGACAAAGTTGGCATGTGCCACTGACGATGACCACAAAGTTTACGAAGTGACTTTAAACGGCTATGAATCATAACACGAGTCAGCCACGGTCAGAGTGTCCAGTCAGAGTGCAGATGTACCAGGCATGATCTTGCAGTGACTCGTGTTATGATTTGTACAAGTTAAACTCACTTGGTAAACTTTGTGGTCATGGTCAGTGGCACATGCAAACTTTGTCAAGGCATTGCGCACAATAGCCACACCGAGCCACCAGTATTCTACCTTGTTTACACCTGCAAGATCATGCCTAGTACATCTGCACTTTGATTGGATACCTTGACCGTGACTGACTCGTGTTATGATCAATAGAAGGAAAAGTCACTTGGGTACATTTGTAGTAATAATCAGTGGCACATGCCAACTTTGTCAAGGCATTGNAGGCATTGCGCACAATAGCCACAATGAGCTACCAGTATTGTACCTTGTTTGCACATGCTACATCATGCCTAGTAAATCTGCACTGTTATTGGACACTCTGACCGTGGCTGACTTGTGTTATGATCAATAGGAGTAAAAGTCACCTGGATACATTTGTGGTCATGGTCAGTGGCACGTGCCAACTTTGGCAAGGCATTGCGTGCATTAGCCACACCGAGCCACCAGTATTCTACCTTGTTCATACCTGCAAGATCATGCCTAGTACATCTGCATTGTGATTGGACACTCTGATCGTGGCTGACTCGTGTTATGATCAACAGGAGTATAAGTCACTTGGAAACATTTGTGGTCATGGTCAGTGGCACATGCAAACTTTGTCAAGGCATTGCGCACAACAGCCACACCGAGCCCCCAGTATTCTACCTTGTTTGTACCAGCAAGATCATGCCCAGTATATCTGCTTTGTGATTGGAAACTCTGATAGTGGCTGACTCGTGTTATGATTCATAGCCGTTTAAGGTACTTGGTAAACTTTGTGGTCATGGTCAGTGGTACATGCCAACTTTGTCAAGGCATTGCGCACAATAGCAGTGCCAAGCCACCGGTTTTTTTACCTTGTTTGTACCTGCAAGGTCGTGCCTAGTACATCTGAGTTGTGATTGGGCACTCCGACTGTGGCTGACTCGTGTTACAACCCATAGAGGTTAAAGTCACTTGGTAAACTTTGTGGTCATGGTCAGTGGCACATGCCAACTTTGTCAAGGCATTGCGCACAATAGCCACACCGAGCCACCAGTATTCTACCTTTTTTGCACCTACAAGATCATGCCTAGTACATCTGTACCATGATTGGACATGTCAGGAAACTTAAAGGACTGAAAGAGATAGCAGATCTGCATATATGGTCAAGGCGGAAGCATCGGCGAAGTTACTGAAGCTGATGGCAGGCTGACGTCATGCAGTTGTGAAGAACGAGGACCGCAACATCCGAGGTGTGGGCTAATGGCCACTACACCGAGATGCGAGTCAACGCGATGAGTGGGCGCAGTGTCAGTGGACACGGGCGCTGAGATGTTGAGGACGCCTCGGCAGGTTAAGTGCGGGCGTGGCGTAGAGCAATGGAGGCGGCCCGCCAGATACAGGCGGACGCGGCAGAACAAGCTGTAAAGTTACTAATGATGATGTTGTGCCTCATCTGGTACAGAGGGCAACGGTAGAGCTGAAAGAGCAAAACTGGTGCCACAGCACCGAGGCGCGGGCTGAAGGCCTCAGCGCCAAGTTGCAGTCTGGCAAGTGAGTAAGTGAGGAGTATGCCACAGGTAGGAAGCGGGCAATGCGGAGCAAGGCAGGAGCGGAACGATGAGAAGTGCCACTGCACTGAGGCGGGCAGCGAAATGAGATTAACTGAACGGCGGAGAAGTGCCACAGCATAGGAGCGGACAACAAGCTGGAAGGAAGAAAGCGATATCTTTGAAGTAATGCGATGCAACGGTAGAAATGGGTGTCTAGCAGTTATATCCTAGATCAGTCCTAGTTCTAGAGTTACCCTTACGGAGGGTGGTACGTGCGACTCTGTCGCAGCTGCGTTGCTGCTACTGATGCTGCTGTTGTGTGCGGAGTCGCGGTGCGACTCCGCAGGCTTCGTCTCACTTCACTCATTCGTGGGGCCTGGTTAGGCCACTTGTGATGGTGGTCGTGTCCGAGTGTTCTTTGCGAGGACGCTCGGTTGGTCTGCACGGTAGTTTGCCGGGAGCCCTTGGCACGGATGCCTTCGGTTCCTTTTGTCTTTTCTTGAGGACCGGAGCGTGCACCTGCCGGTCGTCGGACGTGCTTCGTGGTCGTTGGTGACCGCCGGTAGTGTCGGTCCAGTTGATCTTCGGAGCTGAACTGCTCGGCAGGATATTTCTTGCCTTTTCCTTTGACCCATGTGGATCCACGAGCCTGGGGCATATCTGTAATGTTTTGTGGAGCCTTGAGAGTATGTGTGGCTTGTGCACATTGGAGTTTGGTTCCGACACCCGCCCTCAATGGCACAAGACATACTTTGCCTTGACAGTGGTGGGAGAGAAGGGAAGTCCATGACTCAGCCCTGGGGTCGTCTTGAGAGGGAGCGGTCTTGAACCTTGTGAGCTGTGAGCCAGGATAACATCCTGGTGTTGGGCAATGCTTGTGGCAAAGGATGTCTCCAGTTCTCCATATGTTGCTTGAGAGTTGCTTGGATCTGTGAGGCAGCGGACAGTTGTTGTCCTGCTTGTCAGATGGTGAGGTTTGTTGATGAGGAGATGAGTAGGTATTTGGTGAAACAGGAGGTGGAGCTTGGAGGGAAGGAGTATGGTTATCTTCTGACGAGAGTACCAACTCTGTCGGTACGTCATCTGGTCCGGTATTCGTCGTGGGTGAGGCTGCTGAGATTGATGTTGAGGGCGAGGTTGGTGTCAGAGGACGACCATAGAATGTGGTCATGAAGGCGTTCAGCTCGTCAAAGGTGAATAGCGAGGTACTTTCTTCAGAGGTCTGGCCTTCAGCCGCTTGGTTGAGGGGCTCAGATGAAGGGCCTGGTGCTGGTTCTAGTTTTTTGTCATTGGCGATGTCCAATGTGATTCCATAGGCATCTTCCATGAACTTGACAACTTCAGTTTGAGTGAAGAGTGGAGCTGACAAGAGGATGGGTGACGAGCCGCTGTGGTCGTTGTCTGAAGATGAGGGCTGACTCCATATGTATGCCTCTATACCAGGGGAAGAGAGAAGGTCATGTTCATCCGTCCGTTGTGGTGAGGTCTGAGGGTCTTGTGACGGTTGAGAGAAGTGTTGGGGCTTGCTGAAGGTACAGCAGAGAATATTGCGATGTCTCCTGCGAGATTGGCTCCTTGAGAGGGGAAGAGGGATGTTGATGTTACAACTGTTTTGGGATGATGATGGCACTAGTGTTGGTTGACTGGAGGTTGCTGTGATGGAGCAGATTTCCAGGACATTTGCTGAGGACGAGGAGCCTGACTGAAGTTGGAGGTTTTGCTGGTTGA
Organism: Penium margaritaceum; assembly: GCA_023375785.1. Lineage (NCBI taxonomy): Eukaryota > Viridiplantae > Streptophyta > Zygnematophyceae > Desmidiales > Peniaceae > Penium > Penium margaritaceum. The sequence goes on along the minus strand of SZWC01017648.1, from coordinate 24,834 downwards.
AGGAGGTATCATCTTCTAGGAAAAAGATGCGACCTGAGAGGGGTTCTCTAGCAGTTGGCGGTGTAGTGTAACAAGGAAGACGTTGTATCTTCAGTGTTGGTTCGGCTGCGCTCGATGTGCTTGTAGTCTGCTGCTGTGGTTGATGAAGAAGGCGTCTGAAAAGGGCTGCTGCTAGCCCTCCGGCAATGAGGAGCATCATAGTGCAGAAATGCAAAAGACAAGATGACGAGATGGACGAAATGCCGGACTGCTACTGTTGGCGTTCTGAAGAGGAAGGCGTAGGAACACTGCTGCGGTTGCATTGCTCTTGCTTCTGCTGCCGTGTCGCGTCGTTACTCAGCCATGCCCATACATGGTTCAGAAGCGGCGTTGACACAAAGTTTGGAGCATGAGGAGGGGTTGCGCACGGTAACCAGGTCCCGCTCCTGCAGAAGGCAATGGTGCTGCTGGTTGCTATAGAAGGTGCCGCTGGCGGAGGGGCGCTTCGTGGCGTTGAAGGATATCGTCAGCTGTGGGGGCGATGATGATGATGTGATGAAGAGGAGTCCCAACTGCAGCGGCTACGGAGTTGTGCCCATACACAGATCTTTTGCCGTTGCAGCAGGTGCGGCGATTGTGCTGGCGTGGAGGAGCGGAGGTGCGATCAGAGATGGCGCGGCTCGGCGTGGTGGCGGTTCAGGCGTCAGAAGTGATGATGGAGCTGAGCATGGAGCCATGAGCTTTTGCTCTGCCCTGATACCATGTCAAAAAACTGAAAGGACTGAAAGAGATAGCAGACCTGCAGATATGGTCGAGGTGGAAGCATCGGCGAAGTTACTGAAGCTGATGGCAGGCTGACGTCATGCAGTTGTGAAGAATGAGGACCGCGGCATCCGAGGTGTGGGCTAATGGCCACTACACCAAGATGCGAGTCAACGCGATGTGTGGGCGCAGTGTCAGTAAGTGCGGGCGTGGCGTAGAGCAATAGAGGCGGCTCGGCAGATACAGGCGGGCGCGGCAGAACAAGCTGTAAAGTTAATAATGATGATGTTGTGCCTCATCTGGTACAGAGGGCAACGGTAGAGCTGAAAGAGCGAAACTGGTGCCACATCACCGAGACGCGGGCTGAAGGCCTCAACGCCGAGGTGCGGGCTGGCAAGTGAGTAAGTGAGGAGTATGCCACAGCTGGGAAGCGGGCAATGCGGAGCAAGGCAGGAGCAGAACGATGAGAAGTGCCACCACACAGAGGCGGGCAGCAAAATGAGATGAACTGAACGGAGGAGAAGTGCCACGGCATAGAAGCGGGCAACAAGCTGGAAGGAAGAAAGCGATATCTTTGAAGTAATGCGATGCAACGGTACAAATGGGAGTCTAGCAGTTATATCCTATATCAGTCCTATTCTAGAGTTACCCTTACGGAGGGTGGTACGTGCGACTCTGTCGCAGCTGCGTTGCTGCTACTGATGCTGCTGTTGTGTGCGGAGTCGCAGTGCAACTCCGCAGGCTTCGTCTCACTTCACACATTTGCGGGGCCTGGTTAGGTCACTTGTGATGATGGTCGTGTCCGAGGTTTCTTTGCGCGGGCGCGCGGTTGGTCTGCACGGTAGTTCGTTGGGAGCCGTTGGCACAGGTGCCTTCGGTTCCTTTTGTATTTTCGTGAGGACCGGAGCGTGCACCTGCCGGTCGTCGGACGTGCTTTGTGGTCGGTGGTGACCGCCGGTAGTGTCGGTCCAGTTGATCTTCGGAGCTAAGCTGCTCGGCAGGATATTTCTTGCCTTTTCCTTCAACCCACATGGATCTGCGAGCCTGGGGCATATCTGTAATATTTCGTGGAGCCCTAAGAGTATGTGTGGCTTGTGCACATTGGAGTTTGGTTCCGACAGGACACTCTCACCGTGGCTGACTCGTGTTATGATTTGTAGAAGTCAAAGTCACCTGGTAAAATTTGTGGTCATGGTCAGTGGCACATGACAACTTTGTCAAGGCATTGCGCACAATAGCCGTGCCAAGCCACCCATTCATTACCTTTTTTATACCTGCAAGGTCATGCATACAAGATGTGCACTGTGATTGGACACTCTGGCCGTGGCTGACTCGTGTTATGATCAATAGAAGTAAAAGTCACTCGGATACATTTGTGGTCATGGTCAGTGGCACATGCCAAATTTGTCAAGGCATTGTGCACAATAGCCACACCGAGCCAACACTATTGTACCTTGTTTATACATGCAAGGTCATGCCCAGTATATCTGTATTGTGATTGGACACTCTGAGCGTGGCTGACTCGTGTTATGATTCATAGCCGTTTAAGGTACTTTTTAAACTTTGTGGTCATGGTCAGTGGCACATGCCAACTTTGTCAAGGCATTACACACAATAGCCACCCCGAGCCACCAGCATTGTACCTTGCTTGTACCTGTAAGATCATGGCTAGTAAATCTGCACTCATATTGGACACTCTAACCGTGGATTACGTGTGTTATGATCAAGAGAAGTAAAAGTCACTTGGATACATTTGTGGTCATGGTCAGTGGCACGTGCCAACGTTGTCAAGGCCCTGCGCACAATAGCCACACCGAGCCACCAGAATTCCACCTTGTTTGCACCTGCAAGATCATGCCTAGTACATTTGCACTATGTTTGGACACACTGACCGTGGCTGACTCGTGTTATGATCAATAGAAGTAAAAGTCACTTGGATACATTTATGGTCATGGGTAGTGGCACATGCCAACTTTGTCAAGGCATTGCGCACAGTAGCCACACCGAGCCACCTGTATTCTACCTTGTTTATACCTGCAAGATCATGCCTAGTATATCTGCAGTGTGATTGGAGTCTCTGACTGTGGCTGACTCGTGTTATGATCAACAAAAGTAAAAGTCACTTGGATACATTTGTGGTCATGGTCAGTGGCACATGCCAACTTTGTCAAGGCATTGCACACAATAGCCATACCAAGCCACCAGTGTTCTACCTTGTTTGAAACTGCAAGATCATGCCTATTACAGCTGTACTGTGATTGGACACTCTGACCATGGCTGACTCGTGTTATGATTCATAGCTGTTTAAGGTACTTGGTAAACTTTGTGGTCATGGTCAGTGGCACATGCAAACTTTGCCAATGCTTGCAAACAATAGTCATGCCTTGCCACCGGTTTTTTACCTTGTTTGTACCTGCAAGGTCGTGCATATTAGATGTGCACTGTGATTTGACACTCTGACCGTGGCTGACTCGTGTTATGATCAATAGAAGTAAAAGTCACTTGGATACATTTGTGGTCACGGTCAGTGGCACATGCCAACTTTGTCAAGGCACTGCGCATAATAGCCACACTGAGCTACCAGTAATCTACCTTTTTTATACCTGCAAGGTCATGCCAAGTATCTCTGCACTATGATTGGACACTCTGACTGTGGCTAACTCGTGTTATGATTCATAGCCGTTTAAGGTCCTTGGTAAACTGTGTGGTCATGGTCAGTGGCAAATGCCAACTTTGTCAAGGCATTGCGCACAATAGCCAAACCGAGCCACTAGTATTGTACCTTGTTTGTGCCTGCAAGATCATGCCTAGTAAACATGCACTGTTATTGGACACTCTGACCGTGGCTGACTCGTGTTAGGATCAATAGAAGTACAAGTCACTTGGATACATTTGTGGTCATGGTCAGTGGCACATGCAAACTTTGTCAAGGCACTGCGCATAATAGTTACACCGAGCCACCATTATTGTATCTTCTTCATTCCTGCAAAGTCATGCCCAGTATATCTACACTGTCATTGGACACTCTGACCATGGTTGACTCGTGTTATGATCAATAAAAGTAAAAGTTGCTTGGATGCATTTGTGGACATGGTCAGTGGCACATGCCAACTTTGTCAAGGCATTGCACACAATAGCCAAACTGAGCCACCAGTATTCTACCTTGTTTGTACCTGCAAGGTAATGCCTAGTACATTTGCACTGTGATTGGACACTCTGACCGTGGCTGACTCGTGTTATGGTCAATGGAAGTAAAAGTCACTTGGATACATTTGTGGTCATGGTCCGTGGCACATGCCAACTTTGTCAAGGCATCGCACACAATAGCCACACCGAGCCACCAGTATTCTACCTTGTTTGTACCTACAAGGTCATGCCTAGTACATCTGCACTATGATTGGACACCCTCACCGTGGCTGACTCGTGTTATGATCAATAGAAGTAAAAGTCACTTGGATACATTTGTGGTCATGGTCCGTGGCACATGCCAACTTTGTCAAGGCATCGCACACAATAGCCACACCGAGCCACCAGTATTCTACCTTGTTTGTACCTACAAGGTCATGCCTAGTACATCTGCACTATGATTGGACACCCTCACCGTGGCTGACTCGTGTTATGATCAATAGATGTAAAAGTCACTTGGATAGAATTGTGGTCATGGTCTGTAGCACATGCCAACTTTGTCAAGGCATTGCGCACAATAGCCACACCGAGCCACCAGTATTCTACCTAGTTTATACATGTAAGGCCATGCCCGGTATATCTGCACTATGATTGGACACTTTGACCGTGGCTGACTCGTGTTATGATTCATAGCCGTTTATTGTATTTGGTAGAGTTTGTGGTCATGGTCAGTGGCACATGCCAATTTTGTCAAGGCATTGCGCACAATAGCCATGCCAAGCCACCGGTTATTTACCTGTTGATACCTGTAAGGTCATGCATGTTAGATGTGCGCTGTGATTGGGCACTCTGACCGTGGCTGACTCGTGTTACAATTCGTAGAAATTAAAGTCACTTGGTAAACTTTGTGGTCATGGTCAGTGGCACATGCCAAGTTTGTCAAGGCATTGCGCACAATAGCCACAACAAGCCACCAGTATTCTACCTTGTTTACACCTGCAAGGTCATGTCTAGTGTATCTGCACTGTGATTGGGCACACTGACCGTGGCTGACTCGTGTTACGATTCGTAGAAGTTAAAGTCACTTGGTAAACTTTGTGGTCATGGTCAGTGGCACATGCCAACTTTGTCAAGGCATTGCGCACAATAGCCACACCGAGCCACCAGTATTCTACCTTGTTTACACCTGCAAGGTCATGTCTAGTGTATCTGCACTGTGATTGGGCACACTGACCGTGGCTGACTCGTGTTACGATTCGTAGAAGTTAAAGTCACTTGGTAAACTTTGTGGTCATGGTCAGTGGCACATGCCAACTTTGTGAAGGCATTGCGCACAATACACACAGCCACCAGTATTCTACCGTGTTTACACCTGTAAGATCATGCCTAGTACATTTGCACTGTGATTGGACACTCTGACCGTGGCTGACTCGTGTTATGATCAATAGACGTAAAAGTCCCTTGGATACATTTGTGGTCATGGTCGGTGGCACATGCCAACTTTGTCAAGGCAGTGCACACAATTACCACACTGAGCCAACAGTATTATACCTTGTTTAAACCTGTAAGGTCATGCCCAATACATCTGCACTGTGATTGGACACTCCGACCGTGGCTGACTCGTGTTATGATCAATAGAAGTAAAAGTCACTTGGATACATTTGTGGTCATGGTCAGTGGCACGTGCCAACTCTGTCAAGGCATTGCGCACAATAGCCACACCGAGCCACCAGTCTTCTACCTTGTTTGCACCTGCAAGATCATGCCTAGTACATGTGCCCTGTGATTGAACACTGTGACCGTGGCTGACTCGTGTTATGATTCATAGCCGTTTAAGGTGCTTGGTAAACTTTGTGGTCATGGTCAGTGGCACATGCCAACTTTGTCAAGGCATTGCGCACAGTAGCCCTGCCAAGCAACCGGGTTTTTACCTCTTTTAAACCTGCAAGTTCATGCATATTAGATGTGCGCTATGATTTGGTACTCTGACCGTGAATGACTCATGTTACGATGCGTAGAAGTTAAAGTCACTTGGTAAACTCTGTGGTCATGGTCAATGGCACATGCCAAATTTGTCAAGGCATTGCCCACAATAGCCACACCGAGCCACCCATAGTATACCTTGTTTACACCTGCAACATCATGCCAAGTACATCTGCACTGTGATTGGACACTCTGACCGAGGCTGACTCGTGTTATGATTCATAGCCGTTTAAGGTACTTGGTAAAGTTTGTGGTCATGGTCAGTGGCACATGCCAACATTGTCAAGGCATTGCGCACAATAGCCGTGCCAAGCCACCGGTTTTTTTCCTCGTCTATTCATGCAATGTCATGCATATTAGATTTGCAATGTGTTTAGGTACTCGGACTGTGAATGACTCGTGTTACAATGCGTAGAAGGTAAGGTCACTTAGTAAAATTTGTGGTCATGGTCAGTGGCACATGCCAACATTGTCAATACATTGCGCACAATAGCCGCACCGAGCCTCCAGTATTTTACCTTGTTCATACTTGCAAGATCATGCCTAGTACATCTGCACTGTGATTGGACACTCTGACCGTCTCCGACTCGTCTTATGATTCGTAGACGTTAAAGTCACTTGGTAAACTTTGTGGTCATGGGCAGTGGCACATGCCAACTTTGTTCAGGCATTGCGCACAATAGCCACACCGAGCCACCAGTATTATACCTTGTTTATATTTGTAAGGTCATGTCTAGTATATCTGCACTGTGATTGGACACTCTGACAGTGGTTGAATCGTGCTATGACTAATAGAAGTAAAAGTCACTTGGATGCATTTGTGGTCATTGTCAGTGGTACATGCCAACTCTGTCAAGGCATTACGCACAATAGCCACACCGACCCACCAGTATTCTACCTTGTTTATACCTGCAAGATCATGCCAAGTATATCTGCACTGTGATTGGACACTCTGATCGTGACTGACTCGTGTTATGATCAATAGAAGTAGAAGTCACTTGGATACATTTGTGGTCATGGTCAATGGCACATGCCAACTTTGTCAAGGCATTGCGCACAATAGCCACACCGACCCACCAGTATTCTACCTTGTTTATACCTGCAAGATCATGCCAAGTATATCTGCACTGTGATTGGACACTCTGATCGTGACTGACTCGTGTTATGATCAATAGAAGTAGAAGTCACTTGGATACATTTGTGGTCATGGTCAATGGCACATGCCAACTTTGTCAAGTCATTGCACACAAAAGCCACACCGAGCCACCAGTATTCTACCTTATTTTTACATGCAAGGCCATGCCTAGTACATCTGCACTGTAATTTGACACTCTGACCGTGGCTGACTCGTTTTATGATCAATAAAAGTAAACGTCACTTGGATACATTTGTGGTCATGGTCGGTGGCACATGCTAACTTTGTCAAGGCATTGCACACAATTGCCTCACCGAGCCACCAATATTATACCTTTTTTAGACCTGTAAGGTCATGCCCAAGATATATGCACTGTGATTGGACACTCTGACCGTGGCTGACTCGTATTATGATCAATAGAAGTAAAAGTCACTTGGAAACACTTGTGGTCATGGTCAGTGGCACATCCCAACTTTGTCATGGCATTGCGCACTATAGCCACACCGAGCCACCAGCATTCTACCTTGTTTGTACCTGCAAGATCATGCCTAGTGCATCTGTACTGTGATTAAACACTCTGACCGTGGCTGACTCCTGTTATGCTCAATAGAAGTAAAAGTCACTTGGATACATTTGTGGTCATGGTCAGTGGCACATGCCAACTTTGTCAAGGCATTGCGCGCAATAGCCACACCGAGCCACCAGTATTCTACCTTATATGCACCTGCAAGATCATGCCAAGGACATCTGCACTGTGATTGGACACTTTGACCGTGGCTGACTCGTGTTATGATTCATAGCCATTTAAGGTACTTGGTAAACTTTGTGGTCATGTTCAGTGGCACATGCTAACTTTGTCAAGGTATTACGCACAATAGCCGTGCCAAGCCACCAGTTTTTTACCTCTTTTATACCTGCAAGGTCATGCATATTAGATGTGCGCTGTGATTGGGTACTCTGACCGTGA